>BMAO01019616.1:0-16443 GCA_019973975.1 Trichonephila clavata | reverse complement strand
TTCCTACGCGGGAAAGAAATTACTTGCCACTCCCTGACGGGATTACAACAAGAACAACGTTCAACATGCGGTGATTCCCGTTTTCATACTCCGTCTACAGAAAATATTTCCCATTTGAGTTTCGTCTGAAAATCTTAATGTTCATAATCTGCAATAATATGCACCAGAAAGAAAAAATCTGTGGATTTGCTCATTTATCATAAATATGTGAAAAAGAAGGGGGAAAAAATCATTTTCAATCTATATTTTCAAAGTGCGCTAGATTGTGAAAAAAAAGAAAACGTTTTTATCTTCAATGTGTTGTTGAAAGCCAGATTTGATTATATTTCCTTTTAAGTGCGACAAGTATTTGTTTTGAAACGTAAAGGTTAAATGATGCACTCAGCGATTTTTGATTAGTGTGTTTGAAGATTTCATCTATACAATAAACCGTGCATTTTTCTTCTGTCATTTGAAATTATCTGGGAGTTCTAAATTGATTATATATTTTTCCTCATTCGTTATTAATAATTTATTTTAAAATGTTAAGAAAGATTTTGTGATTAGTATGCGTAATAATTTGAAAGCAAATTTAATAATCTATTTTGATTCAGAATCTTGCAATTATTTTAATTTATGGTTTAGATATTTTGAAAATATGTATGTTTAAAAGTTTTCCATAAGAAATGGTGTAGTATGGGGTAGTGGTATACCAATATAGTTTCTTTATTTAAAGCCTGGTTATACCCCAGCATTTTTATTTTTATAAGCCTAGTTATGCCCCAGCGGTTTTTCTTATGTGTCTGGTTCTACCCCAGTATTTCTTTCAATATTATGGGTCTTACCCCCATTGTTTATTTTTTAAAATTATTCTTTGGTCCCTACCACCATTGTACTGTTATTATGGGTAATTCTAATGTTTTTTTTCAATATTGTGTAACAAATTTTTATTTTTCGATTGCATTTAAATTAATTGATTGGGCAGTGAACTCCACGTAAATATTATTGTGAATGTTGTTATAAACTTACCATTTTGTGTGTGTGAAAACGTTTCCAGGAATCTCGGTTTTACCTTTTGAAATTTCGGATTAAATTTACTTAATGCTATGTTTTGTTTTTAAAATAAACTGCATATATTTCATAATGATCATTTTTTGTTTTGATATTTAACATGAGAATTGATAACTTTACAATGTTTTTAAGTGTTTTACTGAATCAATACCAAATATTTGATATTTTTATTTTGAGAATTTTATGTTGATACTATATATATTTGATATTTTTAATGTGGTTTTAAAAAATTTTTGGTTACTATTAGATTTACTCTTTTTTAGAATGAACAATTTATTTGATATGAAAATGAACAACTTTAATGTGTTTGAAATAATAGTGGTTCTGAGAGCACTTAGGCTGAGAAAATATTATAAATAAATAAAAATAAATAAGCAAATGTTTACATTTAGAAGAAAGAATAAATAATAAGGGTTTTGTAAGGATTGTGCATAGTGAGTACCTCAAGGGAATACACCTTTGATTGTCAATATACTATTGCCTCTAACTTATACCTTTGTCTTAGTAAAATTAATACATAAAATAAAGTTATAAATAGTTTTTAAAAAATCTCTTCGGTCGACTTGCAATTTCCAGTCTAAGGATATTTGTTTTTGAAGTTATTGTGCTCTATTCACGATAAGAAGGAAAACTTGTCTTAAAGATTGTGCAAGGCGTGGGTCATCCTAATTGTTTCTTTTCAGCCTCTTTCCACCCTCAGTGCTCTTATATGCAATTTTAGATCTGTTTAAAAAAAAAAAAGTTTATATTTTAATTTTTTTCTGTGTTTTAAAAATGTATTTTTGTGAATTCATATTAGAAGTGTGGCACATAACTGTTTCATAACCATCATCTCCATGCAGTATTTGCGACGGACATTCCTCTCACATACCATTGTCTTTTAAAACCCAATATTGTGACAACTTCCATTCCAATATATGATTCACCTCTAAACTCTGCTTCCCAGTGCATAGGGAAGCCTGTTGGTGTTTCACATATCCCAAACGAAATACAACAGCCTTCTACTGAGGCCTCTGACCTAGCATATTTACATCTTCAAGTGTCCGGACACGTCTCAACCTTGCAAAGTCTAGCTAACTTGGGCAAGGCAACTAGAAAGAACTAACTTCATTTGTTTCAACTAAAACTTTTACAGGATGTGTGTCATTTACAATTATTTTTTAAAAATTAGTTTCGGTTTCATTTATTTTAGGTATTTAATAATCTTATTTTGATATTTTTGTTTTGTGCAATTTTATATTTATAATTTACTAATGCATATTGTTTCATAGTTTTTTACCACATATTCTCCTTGTTCCAAATCATTTTCATGTGTTAAAGTGAAGGGAAATTTAAAAATAAATATTAATCTAAATTTAAATTTTAAAATTAATATCTCTGTAGGATATGGGTGTGTACTAAGGGCCCCAGCGCACACACGTGTCTTGCGGAGGGGAAAATGTAATAATTCCAGTAATATAATCCTTTTTCATAACTTTTAACTACCAATGGTCCATCCCTTCAGGACCAACGTTTTAGTAATAAGTTAATCCGCCGCCTAACGAGAGTCTTTTAAACTACAACTATCCACCCACTCAGATCATGTGATTTGAGAAGCCTTTAAATACCGAGATTCCTGGGACCACTCTCTCTTTCCACTCTTAGGATAATTTTTCTTTTTTTTAAAAAAATGTTGTTGTGAAATATCACAATGAGAAATGAATACAGATCTTATAAATGGGCGAAACATGGGTCCACCTTCCAATCCAGTTCAAATTTTTTCCTGTTTACATCTCAGTATTCTGTTTCAGTTTTGGAGAAGTGTGTACTCTTGGATGGAAACAGGGAAGAGTTTGAATTAAATTCCCCTTCCTTAATAGTCTAATATACTGAGATTATTAAGTTTACTTTTAGACAAAGTCTATTATTTTATTTTGAAACAAACTTAGATGTTCCTTTGATGTTTGTCCTTGATGGTATTTTATACTACAATTATGTTTTTGAATCTTATTTTTGTTTACATTCCATTTCAAGTGTTTAGTTTTTTTTATTTTTGATATAGTGTACTTATATGATGCAACGTTTATAGTGGTAACCAGTATTACTTCAACCACTCAAGAAAAAATGAACATTTTGAACTTTGATACAAATTGAACTTCCATGCATTTTGAATTTTATTACATTTCTGAATTTAATACACTTTGAATTTTAATACAATTTGAAGGTTATTTATGGGTACCCATATTTTACAGTTATATTAGTGTATATTGTTATCATATTTTATTTCTGTGTTGGAGTTTTATGTCTGCTGGTTGGTGTGAAGGAAAATTTTTAATAATAATATTTAATTAAAATTTAATATCTCTGTAAGGTACTTGTGTGTGTCAAGGGCCCTGGCGCATACACGCGTCTTACGGAGGGGGGGAAATGTAATGACTTCTTCTAATTCTCCTTAACTGTACCCCGTCAAATTATTTTCTAGTTCTTTCGCCTCTGACTGTTATAATCTTAATCTAATTGTACGACCGCGTAATCTTAATCTTAATCTAATTGCTCCCGCTCATTTGCAGCCAATCACGACTCCTGTTATAAAAGAGTCGTACGACCTTCACCGCCACTATAAAAGCTCTGAACACATACACGTTTGCGCGCGCTTTTTCGCTTCTGTATTTTGTCTGCGTAAACATGTAGCCGGCAGCTCATTGTGCATTCGTTTTCTTTGTTCTGTGTTGTCCATTTCATGCTTTATGTTTAACATGTTTATACGTGCTCAAGATGTACAATAAACAAGAATAACTAACCTCAAGACAGCCTCCTCATTAATATTGAATATGCAACATCAATCATAAAAAAATAGTAATCATATAAAGAAATCCATTCCAACGGCCATCGTCTTATTATATATATATATATATATATATATATATATATATATATATATATATATATAAATGGGTGCCTGCCATCTGTACTGGATGAAATTGAAATTTTGGAAAAAGAAATTGATAAATTGATCAAACAAATGAAGAATCTGAGGAAATAATGGAGATTATTCATATCAAAAGCAAATTTGAAAAAAAAGAGATTTTCAAATGCTACCTTAAGAAATCCATCAAGAAGGATACGTAGCCACAAGTGTACCGTAAGACGCACTGCGCCTTGTCAGAATGATACACACAAGAAAAATTTTCTGCATGCTATTTGTTGATAATTCAAAGACAATAAAATTAAAATAACTTGCACAAAATGACACTTTCGCCTACATGTATCATTTCTGTAATGTTAGCGGTAAGTGTATTTAATTTGCGACCAATATTAAAATCGCGTACATTTGCAACATTTTAGCTCAGTTTGATTGGACTTTTCCCCAAATTATGAAATGAAATTTGAAAAGTCCTTAATATTAGGTAAGCCTACTTTCTCTTAGTTAAAGTATTCACCGGGATTTCAATTTTTATCGTGCAATAAAAATATATATAAAAGCAGGATTGGGGTGATTCTGTCACCCCGCGCGAGCGCAAATTTTGCTATCAGGCATGCGATTGCTCCCATGGTAAAGAGGATTAAGATTATTATTATATTATTGGAGCCTAAGGTGTTAGAGAACTTAACATTTTAAATTGCCGATGAAAAAATTTGAGAGGCCATTGTAAAACTAGCATTATTGTTGAGGGGCATTTGTTGTAAAGTATATTAAAATTCTAGATAACTGGATTACTATTCAAGATGATACGCTCCCATATCTTAGGTCTATTTTAGATAGTGATTACATACTCATAGTACAGTATTTTCCCAGAGGATTCGTCGGAAACGCGAATAAAACCGTTTATGTAAGTTTGTCCGCAATGTGAAGATTCGAAATAAAAATTCTATATTTCTATGGTAACTTACTTGATTGTGAAATTTCAATTTATGTACTATTATTCTCTACATTTATCTTTGTTTTGATTATTATTTTGTAAATTTTTAAAATTTGTTTTCGTTTTTGGAAGATATAGTTTGTTTTTTCGGCACTTATACCGAAATGGGAGAAAAAGATGAAATTTTACCTCATATCACCCGATCACTGTCTTAAAATTTTAAGCCAAATATTGTAAATGTTTAAGAAATATGTTTGAAAACTGTTGTTCGGCAACATAAATTTTTTGAACAGATAATACTTATTTCTAAATTTTTCATGTTTTTATCCAGATTACCGAACAATAGTCTGTGGCATAAAAAAACCAATGAATAATGATTGAACGTTACCATAGTTTTTCCGTATTCTAATGTTATATGGGAATTTAGATATTAAAGAAATTATTGCCAAATGCATTTTGTTCTCCTGAAAATTTATTATACAGCAAGTAGGAAAAGTAATTAATCATAAAACTCTAATGCAACGTAATTTAAATAAAAACCACAAAAAAAAGGAGTTGTGCTACTTATGCAAAATTTGATAGACGTAATATTACATCTGAAAGATGACGTTCATTCAAAATTCGTGCTAGGTGCATAAAAAATGGCACTGTTAGAACCGCTATGAGCTTGTGTGTCTGGTTTAATTTAAATACAGTTGTTAATTTGGAATCGTTATTTATCTCTGAAATTTGATGTAGTAAGCTGACGTTAGTTAAAAAGACGAGGAATTGAATACAGCCACGGAAATTGAATGAAGTCATGTAATAGAGCTAAGAAAAGTTGCAATTTATTTCCACGCCATTGCAAAAAGACAAGGCAGTAATGTATGCACTGCCCATGGTTTCTGGCAGCTGTGGTCAAGGGAAAAATACTGCCTTAAGAAAACTGTGTTTGGGGTTGATACGTAACGTGGCTAAGAGGGAAGATCGCTGAATGGATGTGTCACATCGTACTAGATCTGCAACAGAAATTGGATCAGCAGTTTTCAGCTTGGTGACATGGAGAGTTGTTATGAATCGGTAACGTCAAGGACTGCTGCAAAATAGACGCCTTGTAGCTACTAACTCCAATCCATACATTCCACTAACTTCAATCTACGTCAGAGTTAACTTTAGTACGGAGTGTTGTTTTTTGATAAATGCTATTTCTGCCTTGGTACCAATGATGGGCATGTTTGGTTAGAAAACTAGGGGAGCGCCTGCAGCGCCCGCATGCGACCTAGACACAGAAGAAAATACACCTGGATATGATCTAAAGACAATTTTCTATGACAGAAGGAGCACTTGCGCGGTTATTCGATTCACCTTGAATGAAAATCTGTAGATCTGTCTAAGGAATCAATCTAATAACAAACACCTTGAAATTGTTGTTGTGTCTCAACATGCTCAACAGAGTATTAACATTTGGTATGGGTCTACTAGATCCCCAGATCTTTTACAGTCGATCATGAACTGGAAACCTATGGATGGCAGTCCTGCGTCATCAAAAAAACAGAATCAAATACACATATATTGACCAATAAGTAATGAAGGCATGTCATTTTATCCCTCAAACTGATATCAAGCTTCAGTACGTTCAAAATGCACGCACGTATGCCTAGTTGCAATCAAAATACTGTCGGTTACTCAGGTTTTTAAAAAGCTGTGATTTAACATTTGTAATGGCTCTTTTCACGCTTACATGGATTTGGGACTTTTAAAAGTTAATCAATTAAAAATATTACCTAAACAAATGTATTGATGAAGGTTAAATTAGTCTATAATTATTTTTCTAGGTGTTGGGATTTTTCTTTTCAAAAGTGTATTAATATTATTGAATTGTTTAATACTTAGTGTAATCAAACGCAGGGTTACCGGACTGTAGAATCAACGATCACAATCAGAAAAATAAATTCTCAAGTCAAAGGAACTAATAACGCGAGTAGATTAATTTAATCACGTATATTCCATAATGGCATTTATTATATACGTAATAACAAACATGTGGAAAAATGAAATGCTGGATTAACTTATTTATGACTTCGATGTAAATCATTTAAAAGAGATACAAAACTTTGCACACCTTACAAGTCTATACTTTTAGAGATGTGTATTCAAGTTCCTTAAATTATTAGCAAATGAAATTAACTTGGTAAATGCATTGAACTAACATTGAAAAATGATTTATATGGTGTTTATTTTTTCATCTTTAAAAATTTTTTAAACCCTTCTTAATATGTTACCGCATGAATAATTTCGGTGATTGATAATTTACTTCTTTTTTGTACTTTTAAATCGGCCTTTTTAGTTAGCAATAAACCTTCTTTTATTTTCCAACAATATTTACACTTGCTGTAATTAAAAATGACATCATTTAGTCAATAAAAACATAAATATCTGTATTATTAATTTTATTTTTAAACTCTTCACTTATTACAAGTTCTATATAATTGTTATACACATAAAGAATTATATTTAGACATTCTCCCTGTTAGATTATCAAAAGGGACATTTTACCTGCAGACTTTTAAAGAAAATTCAGTACATGAGATTTCTAGACCACCTAGAACAGAACAAAGTATCAGAATTTGAGAGGAGTAGATGAAGTGTCACAGTTTCAAAGAAAGGACAAAATACAGAAAAGAGGATAAATGATTAACGACGTTATATATATAAGTCTACCGGAAAGTTCTCTCCATTTTTAGAATAAAACAAAAGAATAAACTTTTTTCCTTGAATTAACTGTATTGAATAATATAATTATCATCATTACTTATATGACTTTTTGTCAGCGGATGGCAAAATGTAATAATGTTTTATCTCTATAGGCCAAAATTTTAACCAGTGGTTGTCTGATATCTTCTTCGTTTTTGAATTTTCTGCCCTGAAAAAAATTTTGTTAGGACAGAAACAAGTAATAATCGGAAGATTCTAGGTCCGGGGAGTATGGTGGATGTGACGGAATTTTCCAGCCTAGCTCTGCGACTTTCTAACGAGTCTCTAAAACAGCATGCGGCCTGGCATTGTCATGAAGCATTATGATGTCCTTCCTAATGCACATCACATGTCTCGTTTCTTGGGGTGATGTTTTTAATTTATCGAATTGTTGACAGTACCTCTCCGAATTTAGCGTTTCGTTTAATTTCAACAGCTCAAACTGTATTGGTCCTGGAATGCCTAACTATATACACAACATTCTATTGCTCAGGCTCAACTGCGATTTAGAGGTGGAGGGTGCAGGTGTTCCGGGTTCACAATATGCTCTTTTCCTTATGATGTTTACATAGGTAATCCATTTTTCATCCCCAGTTATGATCCTGTCCAAGTAGGGTTCGATTTTGTTGCGTACAAGCAGAGATGTGCATATGATGTGTGTGTGTGTGTGAAAAGATCATTCAAATTCTTCTCATTTAACTTATGTGGCACCCATCTCGAATACTTCCACACAAACCCTAGTTTCCGAATATGATCAGAACTGGTTTGTTGAGCTGAATCAAGCCTATCCGCAACCTCCAATGTTGTCAAAAAAGGATTTTGCTCTAACATGATCTTGACAATATCGGCGTCAATCAAAGATGGCCCCCAGAGCGTGACTTATCAAAAAGGTCGAAATATCTTACTTGAAATTTTTTGAGCTATCTTCTGCATGTTCTGTTAGAAACTGTATCTTCACCAAACACTTTCAATAAATATCTACACGCTTGTGTAATATTTGTTCTAGTTGGAATTCGTACAAAATACAGGGGCGTATATGAATTTATCAACAGCCATGGATAAACGATCTCATCTCACTTAATACTAACTTGAATCCTCTATGTTTTAGTTCATTTGCTAGGTCAGTATGTATACATTCAGTCATAAAAAGTGAGGGCTAAATATGCGCATACTTGTTAAAACTGATTGTAACTGGAACGGACAGAACTCTTTTCGTTTGACATAATATATAACTTCACACTCTAAAGCAACAAAAGGGCTGTTGACGACACACCTCTTAATCATGAAAGATGGAAAAATACTCATCAGAGGATATGAAGAGCTGGGAATCTTATAAAGGAAATGACCACTGCAAGGCATAAGAAAGGCAGAATTGAGAAAAATTATTAAGTACAAAATTTATTTCCGCAATTTCATAAAAGATGACATCACCAATATTTTACGATTGAAATTTCCGAATGTAAAATATCATATCGTAGAATTGGGCATCTGGCAACAACATAAGCCATCACATAATATTATTCGTGGGAAAAATATTGAGTTTTGAGCTGAATAAGTGTTATTTGCGAGAAACTTTCATTCACTTTTTAATTTGAAGAAATATACTCTTCGGGTGCATCAATTGTTGAATAAAGGATATGGTGAGAACACTTTGAGTAGGAGAAGTTATTGAGAGAGATTTGAAAAGTTTAAGAAGGATGAATTTGACGTCGAAGACAAAAAACGTGGTGAAAGAATATTGGAGCAAGATTCATAGCAAACGCAAAGGAAAGAGCTACGTTAGAAGTGACTCAATAACAAATTTCACATCGTTTAAAATTGTCAGGAATTATTCACATAATCAAGGGGATTGGGTTCCTTGTAAACTGATGAAGAAAAACGTTGAATGCTGATTTTGCACATGCGAAATGCCGCTTTCCAAGCCTTTTTTCCAGAGAATTTAGCATCTTAAAACCATTAGTGATGACAAATAAATCCACTACGATTACCCAGCGGAGAAGAAATCGTGGGAACCACGTGGTCATGCTTCAACAGCCGAATATTAATGGAAAGAAACGCATGCTGTGCAATTGGTGTGATCAGCTTCGTGTCATATATTATGAGTTACTCAAACCGAACGAAACCATTGCTGGGGCTCGCTATCATACTCAATACGCCCTTGCTACCACCCCAAACATAAAATTATTCTCCTAGATGATAATACCTGTATATAATGTGTGTGGCATAGGTCAAAACTGACTTAGAAAGACTCAATTGGAGAGTTCTACCACACCCATCGTATTCATCAGACATTGCGCCTTCCGATTTCGCTAGTTTCCGATCGATACCTGTATCAGCAGTACATCACCTCATAAGAAGATACAAAAAAATTGGGTTGATTCGTGGATAGCCTCGAAATGTGAAGAATTCTTCCGATACGGTGCCGGTATGTTTCCAAAAAGAGTGGGAATTGTAGTGGCGTGCAATGAACAAAATTTTGAATGAAACATAACGCATCGCTATTTCGTAATAAGTGCCCAATTTTTGATGAAAAAAATGATGGAAATTTATTTGTTTTTCTTATAGATAAAAGTTAAATTTAAAAAATTCTGAGACGGAAAGGTACATTGAATTCCTTAGGGAATGGTGAAATTCTGGAATTATTAGCAAAAAAAAAAAATCTTAAAAATTCAGTTAATCAGTAAGATGATGATTTGACTCTCATCGTAAATCTGTTTTTGCAGAACCGACCAAAATGAAAAAAGCTGTACATATTATCAGTGCACGCCCTACATATGAAGAACTATTTTATCCTTGGCTCACCCACCAAGTGTTCTTTGCAATTCATTCTCCATTCGTTCCGATTAATCCCTTTAGAGATGGAACAGCATTGAAACCAGGATACGTCTATAATATATATATCCGTGTGGTAAGTTGATTTATTTTATGTATTTTATTAATTCTTGTCTTTCATAATACGAGGGAAGTTCTGAAAGTAAGTTTGATCATTTCTTTTCTTACGGAATATTTATTTCCAAAAAGTTTATATCATTGGAATCATGAACTGTATACTTTGCATCATTTTTGGACATAGTATCCACAGACAATGATACAACGTGCAATAAGTACAAAGAGGCTAATCTGGTAAGACTCGATACTCCTTGTGACACAAGGGATTTTCGTGCAACTTACACCATTTCAGCATTGATTTGTAAGGATTTCTTTCACACTGGTGAGCTTAAAGGCTTCCATGTAATTAAGGTGGACTTGGTTTCTGGGAAAATGAGGTGCACACGTCTCATGACCTGCAATGATTTAGAGTAGGAACTCATTTCTTTCTCGGGGGTACTCACTTTTTGGGTAACCCAAAATATCATGGATCATGTGATCGACCTGAGAATGAGCAATATGCAATATGGATGCCACTCTTACCATCTTGTACCTACTGTCTAACACCATTGTCTAACAATATTGTTTTAATTTGTGGTCGTAGGAGGTTGGCCATTATGACTTCCATCCTTGACATTTGCCTTTCTTCATTGAGCATGCATCACCATCGGCCAATAACGTCACGAAACATAACATCTTCACAATGAAATACCTGTAGATGCCCATTGATGACAGACACACTATTCCTACACACGTGTCCATTCTTCCAGATAATAGTCTACAATTTCATTGGTAGTGAAGTTGTCATTACACGATTTTCTGCCATAGTGAATTGTACTCAACTAACATCGTGCATGTCAGTCTGCTGCTACTTTCTTTTCTGTGTTCTTCGCATGAGCCATTCCGGCTAAGCTGATTCTTGTTCTGTCACTTCACCTGCAAAGAGTGTAGTTTCTTATGGAGATTTTTTGTTTCACCTGTTATACTATCTCATCTTTAAAAAAATGATGAAATTTACTTTCGGAGGGCTACTCGTATAGTTTACAAATCTGCTATAGTTACGGGATTAAAATTGCAAACAATTTAGAAATTTGAAAAGTTTTATATCCGCGCATTTTATGGACATCAATTCTCGTTACATATTTGAAATAAATGTATCTCATTATAAATTCATTGCTGGACGTCCAAAATACACTAGGAAATGTATATGACGTAAAATTTTTTCCATCTGTTAACCTTGATGGAACACACAAATGACTAGCATTCCACGGAACATGTAGATCATACCAAATGTAGATGTCTTTGTATTTGCTACTGTAAGGGCGAAAGTATTGTTACTTTTATGAACCCAAATTGTGTTTTTTCCAATGACTTGTTATTGATAACGAATGAAAGTTAAAAGCGCTTCTGAGTTTAATGTTAAATTGTTATGTAATGTATAAATAATCCTAAATATATGTGCTTGAGTTGGACAAAATCCATCCGCATTGATGCGATTGCACTAGAGATACATTAACCAACCGCAAAAATCAGACGTATCTTTTTACTCTAACAAGCGTGTTGACAGGCTTCATGTGCACTTAACAGAAGGGTGAACCATGGTTATATGGAGGAAAAAATTATTATTAATCGAAACCTATCCATGTGGAAAAGATGTTCTGTAATACACATATTAAGAGAGAACTAATTTATATATATATATATATATATATATATATATATATATAAAATTTTAATATAGCCACAAAGGGGTTAATTTTTTGAAAAAATGGAAAAAAGACTTAATTTTGATTAGATGATTTACTAACATATTTCTACAATAGAAATTACTAAAGGCGATGATTACTGATAACTGACTATTGAGTAGTGAATAGTACAATGCACATTGCAATATTTCTTACCCCAAACTGTCTCCCTGCACCGCCGAATCAGTCCGATTCAAGCTCTTTTCTGTCTTCCGATTTATCGTGCACTGCCATTAAAAAAGTACGTTTTTAAAAAAAAATAATACTAATGAAGGTGTTAATAATGGCACAGTTTTTTTGCTTCCTATTAACTGTTTCGTAGTTGTTCTTTATCGCAAAAAATATTAATAGTACTAAAATGCCTGTTCTTTTTGTGGCAGTACTTAACAAAAAATATTTTTTTTTATCTTTTCCTTCATCTATATACAAAAGAAAATGTTTTCGGCATTGGTAGGTTTTGAAATTCTGAGAAAACTTCTATACACCTAATCTACATTATTGAAAATACTATCACATGAGGATCAGATTTTGATGCGTAACCATCCGAAGACATTGCTGTTTGGTGTTGTCAAAAGCAAAATGACACCATTGTGGTGATTAACTGTAAATGTACATTGTTGCTATGTGCTGTTACAAAGGAGTTTTGAACAAAGAAGCACATATACGAGGGTTGATCAGAAAAAAAGGTTTCAAGCCGCAGTATTTGGAAACTACAGATTGTGGAGAATTTTTTCCCCAAAGAGGACACAGATAGCGCTACTTGTCATACAATTTTTTACGGGTAGGTAGTGAAAGTTCCCAGACAATTCAGGACGATTGAAATGGCAAGAGCTTAGGAAATTGGTCTCGTTTGGAAGTGCAAGCCGGGATTCAATTTTTATGGGCAAAGAATGCGTCCTCATCTGCAATGAGCAGACAACATGTAGCTAAATTGTGTCACTCTTTTCAACAAAACAGACTGGATGTCGAAAACAGCGATATGACGATGGGCTGCAGGCCAAGTTCTTCAACGACAGAAAGCAACGCGGCATGAATTGAAGGAACGATTCAAATGATCGATGGGTAACTCTGCATGAAATCTCGTTAGATCTGGGACTGAGCTATGGTAGCGTGCAGTATATCGTTTATGATGTGCTGCGATATTCCAAGACAGTTCTGTGAAAACATCCGTCGAGACTAGGCTCAATGGACTATTACCTGATTTCTCCCAAGACGGGATAAGCAAGTTGGTTCTGCGTTCTGAAAAATGCCTAAATATTCTTGATGATTACTTAGAAATGTGATAGGCACTTATTCCCTTAAATCTCTTTGTGTATTTTCTGTCTAGTAACCTTTTTAGATCAACCCTCGTAGTTAAAGTCTTTTCAAGACATTATATTTTTATATTTTCTACGATTCTCCTTAAAACATCATAATATTTGTGTCCCAGTTTTGGATGTCATTCCATAATAGTGGATTGAATGACTTTTGCGATGTGTATCAATGCATATATTGTAATCAATCCTTTACCTGACGCCATGGTTTATGGTTCATTGAAGTTTATTTCATCATAACACTCATGATATCAATTTCCGGTGCCCCTTAATCTCTGAAGTTATGAAGCCTGCTGCCATAATTTGCCTCGGTTAAGCAGTATGAGCAGATAATACGAAATGGCATAATAAACAAAATGAATTCAATCTTCCTCTCCCACCAGATAGTATTGATATATTGGTGCATTCATTTTCATAGTCGAACACTTGTGATCAGTGATTGTGAAACGACTGTCCCAGTAAACAATACCCGCTCTTATTCTACGGAAAATTTGTCTACGTGTTGAAGTAACATGAACAAAAAGACTCAAAGAATTCTGCCATTTAGTATCTTCATTTCTCTTATTTCTTAGGTGAAGAGTAACGAAATAGTTATTACCACCCATGGTGGTACCAAAAAAACTAATTTCTTTACGTTTTACTATTAGAAAAGAGCTTTATGTCAGCCAATTAATTCCCTCTTCTATTTCTTATAAGTGGTTAAAAAATTAGTTGTTAAAGGACTTGGCTTTCTCAGTTGATACATTAGAAGTCATCTTTAATCAATTAAAACTTCAAAATAAAAATAATGTTGTTAGCAAGTGATAATATTAATGCTTTCAACAAAAACTATTAATATGCAAAAAACAAAAAGAAAAACAAAAAACTTCCCTATTGAATAAATCTCCTAAATTTAAATTTACAGAATATACTCACCAAATTACAGTGTTAGAAATGGAATTCGATCAAATTTTCTGATCTATGAGTTGTTAATTACAATTTCGTCTTTTTACTTCACCTCTATCTATCGATAGTGAAATTGTTGATAAAAACTTAATTGAAATCTAATGCGAATTTTTGCTGAATTAAAAAATGTGTGTAATTTAGAATTCGAGATTTTTATATACATTTATCTGTAGATCAGATTCCAAAAATGTTCTTGTCTGGTATGCATTATAAAAGCTATAGTCGAAAGTATTTATTAATGCCGGCCACTATTTTTTAATGAAAACAACAATTCAGAATGGTCAAGATTAAACCAATCAACATTTATCTCTCATCAGTTTTAAAAATTGCATCAACTCAATGTATTCAACCAAATTCTAACTTACTGCTTTGTGAAAAAACGACGTAAAATGTCTCCTTAAAGTATTATTAAACTACATTTCTTATTATAGCTTTTTTTTTGCTTTTTATGAAAAAATATATTATATTTATACTTTATTTTTCAATAAATAATAAGGAATTTAAAACGAGAACATTGTGTACATATAATATGCAATATATTAAGCCTCACATGAGTAAAATGAATAAATAACACAAAATATAATCAATCTAAAAATCTCGTCAATTTTTTTTTAACATTGAAAACATATGACCTCAACATAATACAAAACAGATTATGTGGTCGGCATATCATTTGAGTTTGATATGCCTCATGTAAATTAATCTTTAATTTAAATAATGATGAAAAATGATGTTTCAGGAGGAAGAGCATCTTTTACCTCACCCTTATCGAAGTAACTGTACCGATTACGAAGCAATGTGGAAAAAGAATAACAGGACCGGTCCTCGATCGCAACAAGTAATTTACTTTTTTCTGTCACCAATAGTAATTTGTTAGCCGATTCGTACGAAAATATATGTAATATTTTTTTATTGTTTTATTTTAACAGATGTGTCGTGATATATGCCAGAAGGATTTTTCTAACTATGCTACGGCTGTGAAAAGGAATTGACGATGTTTGAAAGAATTGAAGATATATGTTTCCGTATGAGGGTATGTTAATAGCATTTTAACAAACTAGAGTACTTATTTCATTTTAAGGCCTCATCAACATGATCATATATATATCAGCCTTCTACATTTCTTAATATCATTTTTTTCCCTTGTTAATTTCAAAACCACTTCATTTTCCTACTTTTCCTAAAATTACTTCATTTTCCTAATATTTTCAACGTCCTTTTAAACTCATCTTTTGTGTGAAGGAATTTCTGGGAACTTAATGCAACAAAGGCCCTTAAATTTTTCTTTGCGCTTATTGTCTAAGTAAGCCTATAATTGGTTTATATACAGATACTTTTAAAATTAATATAATTTTCTTTTAGATATAAAAATTTTAAATCTGTGGGGAAATATATATTAAACTCATAATTACGTAATTTTCTAAAATTCTCTTAATTATACTATTGATATCTATGGATTTCTGAAAGATTTTCTTCTCTATAGGCCTTCGATGCCACTATGAAAATAAAAAGGATCTAATGAACAGCCGTAAGGAATGTAAAAAAAAACTGCAAAGTAGAATGTTTGTAAGTTATTTTCCACACACATTACAAAATCTCAAAAGCGTTTATAATATAAAACAAAATCTGGTTTATTACAAAGGGACATTTCAAAACTTTGTTTTTTCGAAAAATACTATTAAAATGTAAATAAATTAAATGGCTTATGATAAAAAGATTGGTTTGGTGAGTACATATACGTTTAGTTTTAATTTACAATAAATCAAAGCTTTTATTTTAAAGCTATACTAGCTGCATTACCTGGCATCGCATGTTATTTTAAAATGTATAACTTGTTCAATCTTTTTTTATTAGGGAAATATCTCCTTTCCTTCTCAGCTTCAGCACTTCCTATAATTATGACATTCAAATTTCCTTTTCTGAAATCTCTTCACTTTTTTGACTCCCTGT
>BMAO01019615.1:0-126372 GCA_019973975.1 Trichonephila clavata | reverse complement strand
CTTGCGTTTATATAAAATGATTTTTAAAACTTTCAGAATCAGTGATTTAAAAAATAAAAAGCCGAAAACTTATTTGAACGAATTTTAATAAAACACTCAAAATACTTAAATCAATCATTTAATAAATTCTTCAATCGTAAAGATAATTGCATGAAACTATTTATCCGTGTGTGAACATTTCAAAAAATCCTCACAATTTTACTTCAAGATTTAAAAACATTAGTGAAATTTTGTAATTTTAAAAATTTCTACTTCTCTGTCTTTTTTCAACATACAACTATTTTTAAAAAAGCTACATTTCGTTTCTGGGCCTAAAAAATTGCAACGAAATAATTGAAATGTGAGGGATTTTTAAAAAAGTCGCACTCTTCACCTACTCCAGAGTTTTTTGGCGACGGACTTCGAAATTTTCAATTTAAAACTTTTAGAATCAGTGATTTTAAAAAAAAAGCCAAAAACCTTTTTGAACAAATTTTAATAAAACACTCAAAATACTTAAATCAATCATTTAATAATTTCTTCTTTTATAAAGGTAATTGCATGAAACTTTTTTCCCCCACGAGTCGAATATTTCAAAAAATCCTCACAATTTTACTCCAAGAATTAAAATAGTAGTAAAATTTTGTAATTTGAAAAATTTATACTTTGTCTTTTTTTCAGCATACAACTATTTTTAAAAAAACTGCATTTTCGTTTCCGGGAAATAAAAAATTGCAACGAAAGAATTGGAAAGTGAGTGGGTTATTTCGAAAATTTTTTGTGACGGACCTCGAAATTTTCAACCATTTTCAAGTGACGAGGGCGACACCTGAGCTTTCACCCATCTTTAAGAATTACCACACCACACCAACGCAAGAACAAATTTTGAAAAAGGGAGTTTTTATGACATAGTTAAAGAAATCACTCACATCGCGCGCATACACACACACAAGTGCTATCGGCCTGAGGGAAACACGAAATTTCCATGGGGATGAAATTATTCACTCAGGAAAAGGAAAGAATTGCAAAGTGAGTGGGTGATTTTTAAATTCGCACTGTTTGCCTATTCAAGGGTTTTTGGTGACGGACCTGGAAATTTTCAACCATGATCAAGTGACGAGGACGACACCTGAGCATTCACCCATCTTTAAGAATTACCACACCACACCAACGCAAGAACAAATTTCGAAAAAGGGAGTTTTTATGATATAGTTAAAGAAATCACTCACATCGCGCGCATACACACACACAAGTGCTATCGGCCTGAGGGAAACACGAAATTTCCATGTGGATGAAATTATTCACTCAGGAAAAGGAAAGAATTGCAAAGTGAGTGGGTGATTTTTAAATTCGCACTGTTTGCCTATTCGAGGGTTTTTGGTGACGGACCTGGAAATTTTCAACCTTGCTCAAGTGACGAGGACGACACCTGAGCATTCCCCCATCTTTAAGAATTACCACACCACACCAACGCAAGAACAAATTTCGAAGAAGGGAGTTTTTATGACATAGTTAAAGAAATCACTCACATCGCGCGCATACACACACACAAGTGCTATTGGCCTGAGGGAAACGCGAAATTCCCATAGGGATGAAGTTATTTACTCGGTAAAAACGAAAGAATTGGAAAGTGAGTGGGTGATTTTAAATTCGCACTGTTTGCCTATTCGAGGGTTTTTGGTGTCGGTCCTCGAAATTTTTAACCATGCTCAAGTGACGAGGACGACACATGAGCTTTTACCCGTCTTTAATAATTACCACACCACACCAACGCAAGAAAAATTTCGAAAAAGGGAGATTTATGACATTGTTAAAGAAATCACTCACATCGCACGCACACGCACAAGTGCTATCGGCCTGAGGGAAACACGAAATTTCCATGAGGGTGAAGTTATTCACTTGGTAAAAGCCCGTGCAACGCCGGGCTAAGCGGAGAGGAAAGAAACAAAGAAATCAAAGTAATTTCGGTAAATAATATTGGAAGTGCTGAATTTGTGAAGTTGAGTGAATATTAACGTCCTACTGTTCAGCAACACGAGGCCTTTTAGGGACGGTCCGCGTAATTTTGAACCATGTTCAAATGACGCCGACGACACCTGAGCTGGCACCCCCCTCTCCTAACTACCACACCACACCAACGGGAGGACGTTTGAGCTCTCGACATATTTTACATGCATCCGCCCCTACACGGTGGGTCTTCAGTGGTACTAGGATCGAGAATTTGTGAAGAGAAGGGAAAATTTTAAGCAACAAAGCCATGACAGGCACTCACGGGTCATGCACTCACATCGTACTCTCTCGTCAAACCCCATAAAACTGTTGGCGTTAGAATAAAAGGATGAAATTAACATGGGGATTAAGTTATACCCTCGGTATAAGCCCGTGCAACGCCGGGCCATGAAAGCTAGTATATATATATATTTAGAGTTGTTAGCGAAAGAGCAAACTTTTGTAATATTTTGGTTCACATTTCTCCTTATTTTGAAAAATAATTTTCAAAAAATTCTTTTTGCTGTATTTTTATAGTTTTGCAACATATTTGTTTAAAAAATAACAATTAAATAATTATTTAAGTCCTATTTCAAAAAATTGTCTCCATACCCAGTCGGATACCTTAATTTTTGAGCAAACTGAGTTTATCTATCTATCAATAGGAGGTAAGTGATTTACTCACTCGCTTATCACGTGATCTCTGAAATCATTAGAACTACTGAGTAGAAATTTGGCAAACATGTTTCTTTTGACAAGTCGAGATCTGTGAAGAATGAGTGTTATAAGAATATTGACTCGCAACGGGGTTACGGAGTCACTAGTGACAGAAAAAAATTACTGTTTTTGAATTATTAAACTCACACTCCAGAAATTTGGCAAGTGTCTCTGTTTTGTTGAGCAGACATCTGATAAAATCTGAGTTTTTTTTGCGAGAATAGCAATTTGCGAGAATACTCTAAGGAGGGCGAATTGGTTGTAGATAAATTAATTTTTAAATCAAGAGGTAAAGGCATAGGACTCTTAAGCATTAATAAACTTAATATATCATCAAGAAATACCCATCGAAACGAGCTGATACCAATTAGTGATACCGCGATAATGTGAACACAAAGCATCATGTGTTATTACGAAAGCTTTAAGAAACGAAAACATTATTATATATATTTTATATAAATTAAATCATACGAAAATTTAGTTGTAATAATAAAATGTAGTGTTAAGATTGATTTGTTTATATGCTATGATAATCTGTTAAAAGTAATCATATAGGCCATGATATAATTTTCTTGAAATATTTTCTTAAGCTTTGATTTTTTTGTCTACTCTAATACATAGGTAATAATTTTATTTTTCAGGTTTATTTATTTTTTTTTAGATATATCATTCAAAATTAGTTTTCCTAATTCTTTCCCCATTTCATTATTAGTTTTAATACATCTCATTTCTTAAAATGGCGAAAGGAATTAGAACAAAGTTTAAGAATTATTTTCTACCTTTATCTTCCGAATAGCTATTTAATCGTACTATGTTTTTATGAACTAGATAAACAAAGTCTTTTCAGTTATTCGGAAGCTCAAAATCCTGAAAGCCCTTTGACCTAATTTACTTATTCCATGTTTGCTCTACTCGTATCAAACAAAACATATTTCCTTTTGCCAAAGACTTGGTCTATCAACAGATCTAAAGGAACTCTGAAATCCGAGATGTGTGTGATCTGAGACACATGTCCTACAATCCACAATTGGTTAATACCATACAATCCTTTCCTATGTCTTGATGCGTGCAAGGGGTAAAAACAACTACGTTCCAGGAAGCTTTTAGTCGGCAAAGGAAATTGCCATCAGGAAAGAGTGATTTTTTGGAGCTTTTCTACTTCACTAAGCCTTGTATCTCTTGGCTTTGGAAGACAAAGTAGTATGTTCATTATACAAATAATCACATAATCCAGCTCCAGAGATTTCAGACTCAATCAGGTTGGTTTTTTTGTCTCCCATCATTTGTTATTTAATTCTTAATGTCTTGATTCGACGTGTTGGATGAGAAATTAAATGTTTTATTTGCTTCTAATTAGGATTGGAGGAATTAATGCAATTTTATATCCAATTCAAGTATAATAATTAATATCGAAATCTAGGAAGATGATTTTTGCTTAGCTTTTAAGTAATTAATTTCTGAAATAAATATTATACTGTTTTAATTTATTAAATACATACATATTTTTTTATAAAATATATCTTGTTTTTTTAAAAATTATTCTAACTTAAAAATTTGATTCTTTTAAAATACATAAAATAAGGTTGCGCAGATATGTAATGACATTTAACACTAGGAACTATACATATTAAACAATATATATATATATATATATATATACATACATATAAAGTAATTCACATAGTTCACTTAATTAAATGCTATAATCTGGATTTGTTTTTATGAACAATTCTTTTAAGATATAATTTTTTTTTTTTTTAAGACAAAGTCATGTGATTGATATTGAATTGTTTACTAAGAACTCCTGCCGCTGCAAAACTTTTTTTTTTCATTTTTAAATATTTCTCTAGTTTAGCAATTAAATTTGTGGGTTTGTACAAATATATGGAAAAAATTGTTACGGGTACAGACTAAACCATGTTTTTTTCGATTAATTATTTTAAAAATAACAATTCAAGGTTTATTTTTTTATTTTAAAAAAAATCATTACTTTTACATATTAGTTAAGTATGTATAAGCAATATTTTTTAAAAATATTTTAGAACGTTATGTTGCGACACACAACTTAAATGTTATATATTTATATATTGTTACAAATTTTGTATACAATAATGTAAATAATTTGTATTCGGATGTGCAATGCCTTTTATATTACTCTATTCTATATTTATTTCATGTTAAAGTTGTAATATTCACAAGCAACGCCGTCCCTTACGTTATAATGGCGATTCAATGGGAACTGGGTGAAATATTGGCGATAGAGCCAAGTTGGCCTCATTTTTGGCGACCAATTTGGCGACCATGTTGGCGACTTTGGCGACCATATTGGTGAGTTCGGGACCCTCTGGATTCTTCTAGAAATTAGTAGAAAAAACCACTAATTTCATGATCTGTGACACGAGCGCATTTTTCCAGAAATTTCGGCCCCTGTTATAAATAGAGCGATACTCTCCGCAACAGTCAGTCTGGTTTCAGCCAGCGAGTAGTGAGCATGTTTTGATTAGCGATCAGCTCGGCTGTGCTTGTGAATAGTCATTTACATACGTGTACTTTAGACACTGCTTATTGTGTTTGAGTGCTGTTGAAGGTGTGAAATTCTTCCTTTATTTATTCTGTGAATTTTGCTGCTGAATCCTGTATTTCAAGGATTGATCTTCGACAATAAATACTCATCGCTCTTAAAGAATTGTCTTGTTATTTAAGACTGATTTTGTATAAAATCCTCGAACCCCGATCTACGTTACAATATTATATTGCAATATTTTTAATATTATTATACTTATAACAATCCTTTAAGAATATTTATTAGTTAAAGCTTCATCAAACTCATTTTTAATCATTTTGTGATAAATTTAAATGTGCATGTAATATTTCGCTGAATTTAAATTTCGCTTTTTCAAAATTTTCTAAAGAATCTGATCATTGTAAATTTTATGCTGCTATGTATACATAAATCCAGGTTTATACATACCTTCTCTTGCTACTCAGAAACATTTGTAGTTTACTTATACTTACCGTATATTTCGGAATATTAATTAATCCGTGTGTAGGAAACGAATACGTTTTTCTTTCAAAATTTATCCAAAAATCGAAACCCGCATATGAGCTGAAGTGGAAAACAAATCTGTTAATTTCAATCATTACCATAGGAATAAAAATGTTGTTAAGCGGAATGGAACATTTTCCAATCAAACTGCTACAAGGCAAAATGTCACGAGACTATAATTTTATTTCTGGAAGTCTAATCTGAAGCTAATATGTTTTTCCAAACATTTATTATCTTGTTCACTGTTTGAGTTTGTCATACAATTTGCGCCATTTGTTTTTGTTTGGGATATGAGCAAGTAGAAAAATTCGTACACGGCACGTAATTGTCGACCTATGTTTCTCATCATGGAGAAAAAAACTCGTTTTAAGAGGATCATTTGCTTTGAGGAATCCCAATGAGTGAATATATTTTTTACGAATTTATCAAAAACCCGGATTCCAGACCCTGACTTTGAAGAATTTATATGACTTAATTTTTTTTCTTCTAGAATGAAAGTTCAATTCAAAACATTCCAAAATTAAAATATCTAAAATTGCTTCCCCACGTGACCATCGGAAAATGTTAAAATAAACACATTTCCTTAAACTAAGTTTTTAACGAGATTAGCGAACCCATATACAAGTCGATCATTTTACTAAAATCTTAAACAAGCTCTAAGAATTCTGGCCTATACATGGAAATATATTAATCTACAAAATATTGCTAAAGGCTTTTATATACATAAACCATTAATTATTTTCATGCCAAATTAAATTGGTTTTATAATTACAATATAATTCCCAGAGAACACTTTTAATTTCCAAGTCAATTTCTTATTTTTCATTCTGCTATATAATATTTTTTATTGTAATTAATTATATGCTCTTTTTTATATTAATGTGTCTTTTTAAAGAGCAAAATATGCTTAACACAATATTTCATTCATATAATGTCTGTTTAAACAATTTTCGAAATATTTTCTCATTTGTTCTTTATGCATGTAAGCTTTAGAAGTATGTTTACCCAACAATTTACTGAAAGGACTTGTCGAGAGATTAATGATATTCTGTTTAAAATTTTCCAATTCACTTCACCAACTATGCAACAACATAGAAAGGTCGAGAAAACAGAACTAAATACTTTATGTTTAATCAGAACCTCCAGCGTCGTCAAAAGGTTTTCTTCGCTCCGCGATGTCCATTAGCATGTTTTGGAAGCCAGTTTTACAAACATTTTACTAATCAGCTCTTTTCAGAGATTAGTTCTCTCGTCATCGAAAATCTTAGTAATGCTCGTCATGAAGCGTGGACGTGTTGTAATTCCAACTAAGGCCTTCGTGAGATTTCAGATTCTATTGGTAAGCTAATGAAATAATCATATACTGCGGCTTCATTAATATAATTTTAGTGGCAACATTTCCCTCAAAACACCTGCGTTAGTCTCACACTATTGGACAATGAAAAGCCTCTAGAGTTATTATTGTAAGGTCGTTGAATGAATAGTAGTAATTTGTGCAAATATGGCCAATGCATTTGCACATGGCTTGCAAGTGGCAGATGGTATAACTCTTAGCAGTTTGCATTAAAATCGGAATTTGCTTTGGTTATTATAAAAAAAAAGTCATTCGATTGTTTGTTTGAATTTTTGATAATTTTTTTACACCACGCTATTACTTAAAACTCTTACAGACTATCCTATTTTTACTTATTTATTTTGTTTAAATTGATTAAAATTTCAGTGCTTAAAATATAATTAATCTTTGTTTTTATAAACTATAAATTTTTTTATAGTTTTATACCAGTGCTAATCTGTTCAAGGTGACCAGCTGCTTTCGGAATCATGGTTTTTAAAAAGCGTGCAAATGAATAATTTCTTGTTATTCAGTCTCATTTGATTTTTATTATGCATATAAAATCAATTTAATGATATCATTATGTGAAAAAAGTATTTAAATGCAATTTTTTTGGCAAAGACTAAAGGAAGAGTAATATATTTTTGAAGCATTCTTCTTTTTTATAAAATAATAGTATGCCTGTATGTACCTGTATTTGCCTGTATGCTATGACTTCTGTACAGAGCCTTAAATAGGATTGTTGAAATATACAATTTAGAAATGGATTTGTTCAAATTTTAATACATAGGAGTATATAAATTTTAACCAAAACAACTGTATTATTTCAATTGATTGTAGCTTTGAAAAGGAGAATTTTTTAAAAATCCTAAATGAGGAAGTTCAAGCTGTATATGGGCAAAATATTATTATTATAGAAGTTATTGCACATAAAAGAAGAATGTTTTGGAAATATGTCATTCTTTTTCTGCATTTTTCCCTTTAAAAATGTATTTAAGTATTTTTATTTTTGTAATAATATTCTTAAGACAATTTATACGTATATTTTAAACTGACACTAAATAGGAAAAAAAAACTATTTATACGCTTTTTCGAGATCGCTACTCACTAGTCATTTATCACACGAAATCGCTAGTCATTTACCTTAAATATTTTTTTTTAAAAAAACGGTATAATATATAAATGTAAAATAAAATATACATTGTTCAGTTAAAAACACAGATAAAAATTTACATGTACTATATGTATGTTAACTTCACCTTTAGGGGAGGCTAATTTGTAGAGGAAACTGCTTTCATGTCGGTCTTTTCAGAATAAATATATATATACTTCCCCCTTTTTTTGTAAATGATTGATACTACTGAAGTGGCGCGTTTTTATCCTGATAGGACAGAACCCGGGACCTTTGGGTCCGAAGCCGAGTAACTTAACCACTACACCAAAATGATCACCATGGTGCGGAGGTTATTACTGGCTTATATAGATTATATCACTACACACTCGCCTACCAGAGAGTTGGTTAGGCGAACGAACGATATGGTTGTTAATGAGAGCAGTCAGTTTTGTGTGTGTTTTATGAGTTGCGTCATATTTATCTGACGATTTTTTTTCTTGGTTGCTCTCTTGCGTCTTGTTTATCTGACGAATTCCCCCCCCCCCTGATTGCTCTCTTTTTTGCGGGTAGATGGTCCCACGACAGATCAGAAGGTTAAGCGCGCCACCCCGTTTGGTGACCCTAGCTTATAATAACTAAGAAAAGCGAAACCTCAACTGATCTGTCGTGGCGCCATCTCCCCGCAAAAAAGAGAGCAACCAAAGAAAAAAAATTCGTCAGATAAACATGACGCAAGAGAGCAGCTAAGGGAAAAAATCGTCAGATAAACATGACGCAACTCATCCAACACACAAGAAACTGACCACTCCCATTAACAACTATATCGTTTGTTCGCCTAACCAACTCTCTGGTAGGGGAGTGTGTAGTGGTATAATCTATATAAGCCAGTAAAAACCTCCGCACCATGGTGATCATTTTGGTGTAGTGGTTAAGTCACTCGGCTTCGGACCCAAAGGTCCCGGGTTCTGTCCTACTGGATAAAAACGCGCCACTTCACTACCATGAAACATGGAGTAAAGGTAATAGGATAGCGTTTCGTTAACTGTTCACTTTCTGGGCAGTTTCTTGAAAGTTTAAAAATTGAGAAAAGAAAGGGACATTTTATCCTTCCAATGTCTGATGTTTAGTTAAATGGCTGACGCTTTTGGGTTTTGACCTGGATAATGTTGAATGATTATTTACAAAAGAAATAAAACCTTGATTGAATTTTGAACCAAGCTCGACTTTTAAGGGAATATTTATTTCGATTGAAATATCCACTTTAATGAATGAAGTAATGATGTCATGCGAATAAGAATTAAAATATTTGCGCAACTGGAAATCCAAAGAAATGCAATTTCTGGTAGTTTGAAGAAATGAAGTAAATAAATTATTTTTGAGTAACATTACTTGAAACATGACTTATTTTTAAATTTAAACTAATTACAAAATCTTTCATTTTACATAAAAAAAATTTTCCTCTTAATATTAAACGTTTGTGAAAGAATAGGGGGGGGGGCGATATCGCGTAAGGAGGAACATTCAGTTTTGGTGATCTCAGCAACATTTTTTTCAAGATCATTGTCCCGTACAAAATTTTTAGGAAGAAAACCTTTTGTCGAAATATAAGCTGATAAAAGTCAAATTACGTAGTCTTATACTACGAATTTTAAAAATACCTAACAATCTAAAAGGAGTAAGAAATTTATAACTTGATTATATTTCACTTCCATCATGAAATTCTTGATAAGTGTAAATAACTATAACCTATCGATCCATTGATAGAATTCATTTTAATTATTTTAAATATTATTTTAATTCAGTGCAATATTTTAAATATAAATGTATCTCTTATAACGTGTTGGGATGGAATTGCACTTATATTATTAACCAAATTGTGTGTTTATCATCAAAAGTTTAGTTATATGTTAATTTATATTCTGTACTCAATTTCTATTCAAGCCTATTCAAGTATTTACTATTTTTATTCAGTATTCAATGCGTAAAATGATTTTTTGACATGCCAATTTTCAACACCATCGACTGTATTTATCTTTTGCGCAGTGGCAGCATGTTGTTTGAGTAAGAAGAAAACTGGAATGTTCAGTTGCTGCTATATCTCTCGCTCTAAGAGAGAGTTTCACCGAACAAATCTTCTAACACTTAAGTTTTCTTCGCAGTATTAAAATAGTTGAGTTTTAAATTTAAGACTGTTTCAGCCCTGTTTGTCGACTGTAACGCATTCCACAAATTAAATTCAATAATGAGGAAATAATGAATTTGAAAAAGGGTGAAGTTGAGCGGTAATTTAAACCAATAATCTATTGATGGATTATAAATTAGTGACTCATTTTATAAAATTCTGATGCTTGTAAACTGAAAATATATTTCATTTTTATTTTTTAATGGAATTGTTATACACTTTATTTTTCTGGCTATTCCATTAGAAATGACTGGTACTAAAATAACATTTGAAATAAAATGTATAACTTACAATTTTTGAATTAATTTTTTCACAACTTTAAGAAAAAAAATTGTTTGATCAATTCCCAAAATGTACGTTGATTTAAAGTTTTAATATGGTTTAATTAAAATATATTAAGTGTAACTTGTTATATTTTTTTTAGTTCGGATGTAATGAAAGAAGAGGAAAAAAATGCCCATATTGAATTTCTCTTGAATCTCAAATTTTCTTCTACTTCCCTGATTTAATTTAGTTTCGCAGGAAAAGCAACATTTACAGAAACAGTTACGTGATCTGAATTCATCTTGGTGTAAAAGTCAAGTGTATAAAAAAAGAAAGAGCTCAATCTATATTCCTTTAATTCTTGCATAGTATTACTCAAACAAATTTCCATCCAATTAAAAAGCGTAAAATGCCTTTTTTAATTTAAGAACAAGTTTACAATTACTTAAAAATAATTCTTTATTATTAACCTCCTGGGCCCTCTTTCTCGTATTTCATAATAAACAATTCAGAGAAAGTATAATTTTTATATCAAACGTTTATCAACACATGCGCATACATTCAGTAGTGAGCAAGCACCTTGAGCAAATATTACATTGAAATAATTGTTTAGATGCATTAAAATGATAAAATTAACTTTAAAATCTGCAAATATTATTTTTTTTTCTGTAAGAATTTTTTTTGTGTACATTTTAAAGCATTGTTTATATATGTATGCTTTAAGAAACTAAAATACTTTGAAGAAATTTAATTAGGCGTAAAATAGTTTTTAATAGATCAGAAATCTCAATAAATAGAAAATCAAACCAGTCTAACAATGTAAAAAAATATTTATATCCTTATCTTCCTGTGATAATTTTATCCTAATATGATCGGGATTTGAATAATGATTTTTTACCTTTTATTTCCACCTAAATAATTAAGTAGAGAAGTGATATGCTAATTAGATATATGTACATACAATTACTTTATTTAAAGAATTTTGCACTTGTTTAATCAAATAAAATGAATATTTTATTTAAATGTTTGCATATCAGATTATAATCTAATTTTTCAGAACGACGTGAAAGTAATATTTCAAAATGCAAATGATTTAAAAAAAATCAGCTTTATTTCTGCTTCTAAATAGAAAAAAATTATTACTTTTGGATACACGACTGAAATACAAATTTCATAAATGTACTTAAACACTAATGTATCATTCTAAGTTAACTGCAATCGGAACATAACACGAAAGTATTAAAGAACTCCTTGACACAGCATATAATGATCATCATAATACGAAGACCTAGTACTTTTATTTTAAACGTGATCTGCAGTAATTTAGTCCAATTTAACAAACTGCTTTCATAAAACGTTTTCGAGCGTGACATCGTTTCACCATTTGCGAGGTCACGTGCCCACGCTATGACAAAAACCCTAATGGATTTAAAAGCCTACCGCGTAACTTGTAGCACACAACCGCCCATCCGGTTAAGACGTGTCACATCCGACATGGATCCTAACGCTTGAAAACAAGGCTTTGGATGGATTTCAGATCTGACATTTTCTCTGGCAGTCGGTCACGCGAATGTAGACCAAGCTCTGATTTTGCAAGAAAGAACAATGGTTTCTTTTAGTTAAACATGTTGTTTGCATGTAATATAATAAAAGTTCTGTCAAAAATGCTTTTGTTTTAGTAAAAATTGCATAATTGAAGTAGAAATTATGGATAGAAGGGATATTTCTGTTTCGGTTTATTAGAGTAAGTGACACAAAAGGGGTGAAAATGAGGAATTATTTTATATTGGGAATGTTTTTAGAAATTTATTTCAATTGTTTTTCTTTTTACAAAATATTATGCAAATGCTTTTTAGAAATACTTTTCTCAAAATAATAAATGGGTAAATAATTATCTTGCAATGGTGTAAATGATAAAAATTCAAATACTTGCTAAAAATTGTGGAAAAAACAACTTCTAAGGGAAACTGGTATTTCCTGTTCAAAACAGAATAATTAAATTCTAAAATTGCTTAAAATAAATGAAAATTTAATTTGCTTAAAACATGTAAAAAATAAAACTTTTTAAGCTAATAAAAGGTTTTGACTATTTAAAAAGATAACATATTTAAAATTGTGATTTTAGTTAACTTATAACACAATCTAGTGCAATTTTATTCAATATTTAGTTTTGTGAAATTTATTTGAGTATGAAATTTGAAGAAAAAAAAAATGTAAAACTTAAGCAAGTTTATTTTTCTTTCTTTTTTTTTATCTTTTTGGAACAGACATCTTATGCATACATTATTGCAATTTTAAAAAAATACAACATTAATCTAAGCACGGCATGGTTTTTTACTGTAAAATGTAAGATGATTAAATATTGCTGAAAATTATTCATTTGAATTTAAAATACTTTTTTTTATTCTCGATTCAAAAGGAATATAAAATGTCGTATATTTTTTATCATATTTTCAAGAAGCGATTTAAGCAATATATTCTTTTGTGCAATAAGAAATTTAAGGCAATATGGTACAATCTTCACAATTTTTTTTATTTTTAATATTTGGTTTTAAATGTATTTCATAAAGGTTAATATTTAATAATAATACCATATAAATTTTTTTTAATTTGTTGCAAAATGCTTGTAAAATTTAAATTTTTTTAGGTTTTTTAAGCATTTTTTAAATCCTTAAGGCTTTTTAAAATATGTCTCTTTTCTTTCCAACTTTCTTTTCTAAGTACCTTATAATATACTACATAAAACTGTGCATGGATATTTTTCTGCTGCAGCTCTTTAATTTTTTATTAATTTTTTTTATAGTTAAACTTTTAAAAATTCCCAAAAAAACATTAATTTTGGATTTGAATTTTTTTAGAAAAAGTACTAAACATGTTAGAGCTAATTCCATGCACAGTTTTACAAAACATACATTTCAGAATATGTATAAAAAATTTCAAACCCATACTTCAATTATCAAAAAAGCCTTAGGGTTTTGAATAACAGTATATGCTCAAAAATTCAACATGGAGAAAAATGAGTTTGAAGTTTTCATTCCATGAATAGCGTGATATAATATTTATCAAATAGTCTGAAACTTTTCTGAAATGTTAACTAGCTTATTTAAAACTGCTTACCATAAAAAATTGTACAAATGTAAAACAATTAAACAGTATACTGCCATAATGAATACATAGAAAAAAAACGAATGAAAGATCAATATTTCATAAAACTTTATCTTAATAATTATAATAAAAAATACATACACACACTACAGAGCTAATTATATGATCAGAGCTAATGCACAACATGTACAAAAGATGTTTATGCCTTTATTTTTTATTTCCATGTTTTTAAAAGCCTTCGCATGTTAAATATTGTACACGAATAAAAGCAAAATCAAATAACAATTTATAGGTAAAATATATCAAAATCTAAGAACTGCATACGTGCATTTGTTAAAATAAATATCTTACAACATTTTAATAATAAAAGTGTTAAATTTCACACACATGGGATACATACATATCACCAAAAACAAATATATAAACATGGGAGAGTTTTTCTATTCTTGCGAATTAGACTTTTAATTATCTGAGTTATCAAAATGAGATTTAGTATTTGTGCTTTGGGAGAATCCATTTTGAAGTTTTAATTTCATTCATGATAATATCATAAAAAGCACGCACATCTTTTAAATCTTGACCAAATCCATTTGATCTTCCAGTAAATAATTAAAAAACTAGAATTTTTGCATGAATTGCACAATTCTTTCTTAAAATGATTTATTACTGTATATATAATGTCAATCTCATTGCTATGCATTAGAAAAATAATTCATTTTTATCAGGCTCTTTTCTAGCAGATAATCTGAAATGTAGGTGTGTTAGTTGCTGTTTAGCAACAAACATTGCTCCATTACTTAATGTAAAATGCAGGTAAAGTTTTGAAATTTTGCAGTCATATTTATAAAGATTCGGGGTATCAAATAAGCCAATAAAATTTTTTCTGTAGTTTAATGATTTTTAGGGTATAATATCGCCTTAAATGGCTAAAGTATTTGGAACTTTTATTAATCTTTAACATATTTAAAATAAATGTGCTTCTTATTGTCTCTTTCATTTTATTTAAAAGAAAAAAATAAAACATATTCAGACAAAAAGATTCGGAAAATTTTATTTTCCTATTGTGGCTGCTCTAAATTCCAATATGCAAAGCATATCCAACTAAAAACATGAAATATATTATTATAGAACAGAGAAACCTGTTTTTATTTTTAAAAAAAATGCTTTATTCACATCAATATTTATCTATTTTAAAGTAAAACCTTTTATAGGTATTTTGTTTTTTTATATTTCTGATACTAAATCAAATATATTTTATATGCATCTAGTTTATAGCTCATGTATAGTTATCTCCAATTAAATAATTTTAAATAAAATATAAAAAACATATCTTTATTAACAAATATTTTTTTTTTAAATTCTGAGAAGAAAAGTTTAAATTGGTCTCTTTTCTCAAATCTTTTTATCTAATGTTTAAAATTAGAAGGACATATACACGAAACATAGACAAGGCAAAAAAATAAGCTATTTAAGAAATGTACGAATTTGAAAAAAATAAACAAAAGCGTTTTATGTCATCAGACACACACAGTTTATTTTGACATAGTTAAATTTCTATTATTTTCTTGATACCTTCAACTTTAGAATATTTGGAGCCATAATTTAATCATACGGGCGAAAGAATTCTTGAAGTAAAATGCATTTTTACTTCGAAGGAATTTATGTTAAAAAATAGGTTATTAAAATAATATTGTTATTAATTAGTTTCTATAATTAGATTGTTAAAAAATAACAACAAATCTTATTCTTGTTAACTCCTTATGAAAATTTTCTAAATTTTTATTCAAATTTCTTAATTGAAGATTTTGTTACGCATTTACGAAGGCCATTGGAAGCCAAAAGAGAATGAGATTCTTAATTTTTACATAATAGAATCTGGCAATTAAGAAAAGGATATACAAACTCAGATGACACCTTAAGTCCATAGCTACTCGACTGTAACTCATAACAATATTATTGGTTACCAGTATTGTTTGGGTATCTGTAAGATATCCTCATCTATTTACTAGAGCGTATTGATTTGATGTCCTCTGAATGTAGAAATCTACTTGCAGCTTGTCCAATATTCTAAAGTGTGAATAAGAAATGTTTTAAAAATTGGTGGATCGTTTGATTTGTTTCTGTGAATTGTACACTGATTAACTTCCATATATGTGATGTTTTTTTATCTAATTTACATACATAGAAAAAGGAAAGTGACCCACTGAATCATTCATTTACTCACCATGATATATCCGAAACTATTATACGTACATTAAAATTTGTGGCTTTTATTCTTTCATGGAGTAGAAATCTACCAAGAACGGGTTTTGAAAAAATCGACCCACATTGGGGATTGTAAGGGCGTCGTAGGCAAATATTCCTCTTTTTGAACTATTATCCCAACAGTGAAATTTGGTGATTTTAGGCTTAATGCTACGAAGATATCAATAATTTATAAACAATATGTTTTGATACATTTTGATATACTTTGCGAAGAGGGTAGGTAACGGCTAGTAAATGATAAAACTACAGATTAAAAGATTCAAAAAGATATGTAAAATAACTTTTCCACTAATTTCCCCCTTGAACTTCAAAACTTTATTCTTGCAAAAGCATTTTAGACATAAATGCTTCGTTCGTTTTCTAAGAAGCTCTTTCATGCAGCAAATGAATGCAGACGTTTGCACTATAAAACAAACATAAATAAATAATAATGTAATATTTCAAAGAAATATTTCAATTATTGGATATATGTATGCATAATTTAGAATATGGATTTACGTTTTTAAAATCTGAAACGAAACAATTAGCCACTTTTGTTTCTGAAGTCTATTAGCGAGAAAAATGCTTTCATCCATATTCTAATTATATTTGAGTACAAATGAACACTTTCACTGTCAAAATAAGAATTTTTTCGAGTTAATTTAGCTTTGGGAATAGATGTTCTCTTGAAAGCGAAGTTTAATCCACTGCTGCGAAGAAATAACATGAAACATAGTTTCCGATTTGTTTTCGCTTTAAGGCAGATGTTTGTATTTTTAATGAAATACTGCTGTTTCATTAATGAAGAGCTGGTCTTATTTCGATAACATCCCCTAAGACAAGGCAAGAAATGAGTCTCATCTAAAAAACGATGAAATTTTAATTTCTTTGCAGCAAAAGTTTACGAAGTATATAAATGCTTGAGTCCCGTGGGGTTTGGAAACTGCATTTTATGTTTTTGGAGATAAAGCTTTTTTGTTCATTATTTCTTTAATTGCGTTATTTTTTACCTCTAAAAAGACGAGCAAAAGTTAGGGAATCTTCAAAAGTTACGAAAGGGAAATTTCTCAGAGAAAAAATATCTCTCGAATAAAATATACGCGTTTCGATAAAAAAAAATTAGGAGATTAGGAAAAAAAAATTTTATGTTAATTTTTAAAACCTTTAATATCTGCCCACATCAGTATTCTGCATAAATAGCCTAATAAAAATTCCCTCTAAAGACCAATCGGAAAATATTTGAACCGATAATTAATGAAAATAAATAATTACATTTAAAAATATTTAAATATATTACATAAAATTTTTTAACTTCTTTTAAAAATCAAAGAGTTTTAATATCTTTCAAAAGCATTTCATTCATCTGGGAATTTTATATATAATTATAAAGTAAATTATTCAATTTCGCTGCAAGAATTATTTTGGTGCCTTTATTTTTCTCCTACAAAAAAAAAATGCTATTAGTGAAACATGCATGATGTTTGTATTTCTGATCACATTTCTAAACCATAAATTGCATGGAAGTGTAAAACATGTATGCATTGCATTTATGTCAAAAATAATATATAAAAATAGTAGTATATATATATATATATATATATACTTAAGGAGCCTACAGTTAAAAATACACACTGATAATTGCTTTAAAATTCTAAGTAAGTTAACTGAGTGCTTCACACACAATTATACATTAGTCGTATTTATTCACGAGCTTCAGATTATCTGTCCAACTGTTCATTAAGCCTTCTGTTTGGAAACTAAAGATTTTTGTACCGGAACTGGGTCTTGGCGATTACTATCTTTTCCATAAGTCGAGGAAAAATATGGTTTTCTTTTAAAAAAAGATATTTTCTCCGTGTCAAACGTTTTGTAAGGGATGAAAAGTAATAGAATATTCAGGGTGGACCACCTGGCTTAATGTAATGCCAGCAGAAGATTATAACATAGGAATGAAGACGCTAGTGGATGAATACATTTGTGTTAATATAGGAAATGCTTATACAGAGAAGTGAAGGGAACATCAGGATTTATGCAAACTAATTTTTTCCCAATAAATTTTGAGCTTTTCATTTTTTATAACTAAGAGCAGTCTTTATTTTCAGGATGCCCTTCGTATATATCGTGTAATACTGACTGATATAAATTGATACTTTTTACAACTATGTTAATCCCTTTTTGAATATTTTTTTTAAAATTTATAACTGTATAAACAGAGCAGAATGAATCGATCATGAATAATGGAAAGGGTAATTATCTTTTACCGTGTTTTTAAAAAAATTTTTTTTTAGAATTAAATGCTTGGTATCTATTGAATGGTTTCCTAAATTAACATAGCATAGCTTATTATTTAATATTCTTTTATAAATAAAGTAATAATAATCATAAAGAATAATAATTAGAAATAATAATCATATAGAATATTTCTTGTTCTTTAAAAAGCTCCTGCATTTGTTACTCAATCCAAACAGTAGATGATAATTATTTTTAAAATGCCATATAATTTCTTCATTAGTTTGTTTTATCAAATTAAAAATAACTTACGATGAGTAAATGTGCTATTACGCAATTTTACAATTAAATTTAAACTGATTAAATTGTAAAAGGCGCAAGAAAATGCAAAAAGTTTGCTCAAAACTAAAATAAGTGCTTTATATTTGGAATAGATAGTTCTAAAAAGCTTATTTATGACTGTGAATGCCAACTCATGAAGCGGAAGCTTTGCTAGTGGTGGACTTTTCGCAGACCCTGGCTGACACCATTGCACACTGCCAGGTGTGTTTGCAGTGGCGTCGGGAGCATTCCAGCAGGAATATCATGGAGTAGAATAAATTTATTTGGCCAATAGAAACGTGTCTTTAAAGGTCAACGAGGATATATTTACGAACATTCAAGAGAGTGGAAGGATTCTCGCTTCGATTGTTGACCGTAAAACACCCTAATAACCAGAAGTATTAAAATGGGATATTGTTTAAATTTAACGGCTGAACCATTTTGTTTATTGCGATAACCTTACTGCACTATAGTTTGCGAAATAAATTCTAACCCTTGCAATGCTGCCTTTCCTTTATTTCTGGGCATTCATTTCAACAAGATAATTTCCAGTTGTTTTAGATTGGCCGCGGTAGCCTAGTGGCCCAAGGTAACGGACTCGAGACAGGCATGTTTTTAGTTCAAGACTAGAGCTGCTGAAGACCCGCTATGTAGGGGAGCGATGCACATTAAATCTGTCGAAAGCTCAAACATCCTCCCATTGGTGTAATGTGGTAAGAAAAAAGGGATGCCAGTTCAGGTGTCGTTCTCGCCACTTGACAATAGTTTAAAATTATAATGTCCGTCGCCAAAAGCCCTCGTGTATCTGAACAATGCGACTTTAAGAATAGTCGGTAATCCCTATCCCGGCAATGTTAAATTGAGCATTTTTATGTACCTTTTTCTCAGAAACTATTAAATGTACAGACTTAAAATTTTGTCTGTATATTAATAGACTTTTTTATTTAAACTGAAGTGAGGTTTTTCAAATATATTGTATAGTTTTTTTCAACAACTTTCATCGTAAAGTATCACTATGAATTTTTTGAAAAATGTCCTTATTTTTCACGATAACTGACTTTTACAAAAATATTATGGGTATATTAATAAAATCTCACATCAGTATATATAGTAACATATCAGTAATATTCAGTGAATATTGCAAGTGCTTCCGTTGAATAAGTTCTGAGAAAAATGTACACGCATTTTTCAAAACACCGTTTTGGGATATTTGCATTTTATTATAAAATGTCACTTCATCAAAAAAATTATGAAGAACAATCTGCATTTGCACTATTTTTTTAAAATATTAGCTTATTCTCAATAACTTTTATGACTTTTTACTTATTTCTTTTACTTAGATTTCTCAGAAAATACATATATAGCATTTTTCATTTTTAATCTATCGAATTATTTTATAACATTTGCATAATTTTTCAAAGAACTTTCTGTTCTGATACATTATTGTCATCCAAGTTGATTATAACTCATCATAAATACTATGTGAAAATGTGTCAATACACGAAAATATGGCTTTGGTAATCCATCATTATGCGACATTTCGAAAAGTTTCATTAGTGTTTTATAAATTCACTTGTAAATACAATTTCTTAAAGTATCAGAATTAAAAGGATTCTTAAAATATTACATAAATAGTATCCAAAAAAACAACAAGAAAACTGATTTATGTTTTTAAACATGAAATTTGTGTATTTTTTGGTATGCAACAAGTTTCCTGCAACGAAAAAGGGCATTGCATTTTGAGATATATTTATGTACATTTTACTAAGACACTGTTGAACACTAAAGCTTAAAAATTTAAGTGTGCATTAAATAAATAATTATCTTCATACAGAAGTGAATTTTTCTTTTGAAAATTGACCAGCCTGCTCAAAAATGTAATTTTTACAAAGTAGAATAATTAATTTTATAAAAGTTTTCCTTTTCTATGTTACGACATATGCTTTTTAGCTAAATGCCCGAGGAATATTTCAAAAATTCCACTTCAGTATACACAAGAATATATATGAAATATAAAATAAAAATTTCCATTTCATGCATACAGTAGATTTATAGAAAAGAGAAAACACAGTTTAGAAAAGAAAATTGTTAGAAAACTGTAGATTTTGTATAAAATTTTACCTCATCAAAAAGATCATGCACTGTAGCCGGTTTTTACCTTGTTTTTCTTAATATTATCTGCTTTTTTTCTTTTTCTTTTATCTTTTCTAATTTTCTTCGCTCTTCCAGAAAAAGCATACACTGCTTTCATTAACCTTTCTGTATCAAGAATTTTCATGGCACTTACCAAATATTCTCCAGGCTCTACTCCCATTTTCTGCAGCATTTTTAATTTGGATACATTACCATCATTACAAGAACAAACAGCATCATAAACACCAAGTGATAGTGTTTCAATCTGTGCAAATGTTGTTTTAGGAACACGTGACCATATGACATTATGAAAACTTTCATTCGGGTTTTGTGTTTTTCCATGCAAACATTTTCTCAACAGATCAGGATGGGAAAAATCTCTAAATATAGGACGCATTGCTTCTACAACAGCGATCGGAAAAATATTTTTATGTTTGTAAGACTTACCTGATGCTTCAGCCTTTTTATATCCACACCATGAATCTTCACCGACAAGACAAAAACCATGTTGAGGATATTCATCTGTTGACAGCTTATGCAGAAAAATGGCCCAGAAAGCTTGCAATTTGCAAAGATAATGACCGTTGAAAATTTTTAGACGCACCTTGAGTTTCCATGGCTCCACTTGATCCAACGTAATTCCTTTTACAATCCTTTTGATGACAAGGTAAGTTTTTACATATGCAATATTTCGAAAGAATATCAACATCTATCACCTTACCTGTATCAATGCTGGTCACAGTCACTGCACCATTCAATGATGTATAACCGCGCTTCTGCCATGTCCCATCTACAGCTACCGCAATATTATTATTACCTTCATTTTCACAAATAGCTTCCTTCGAAGCATTTTAAATGGAGTCCTCCTAAACAAGTTTTGCAGCATTTAAGATTCGCTTACCGTAAGGAGAAAACCTTGTAGGTGATTGAGGAAGATTCATTATGCCGCAAAACATTCTCCCAGCTTCTGCACCTTTTCCAATGGAACGCATAGCATATACAAACCTGGTATTTATTGTAGCAATTTGCATTCCTTCATGAAAATTTGAAGAAGAGAATTCTACACGATATGGACAAGCACAACATTTCAGGACAAATGTAATAGCCAGTCCAGACTTACTTTTTAAAACTTGCATGTCTAAGCCACTGTTACACATTTTACAGTGAACTTCATTCTTGAAAACAAATGCCAGAATATTCAAATTAATAATGGCATTAATAATACCTACACTTTTAGGATAGGAAGAAAAACTACCATTTAAATTCGGAATTTTCTTTTCTTTTGCACATGTCTCCTTTGAGTCATGTGCGTTTCCAACTTGAGGATTGACATTTCTGTTGTTAGTATTTGAAGTAATGTTAGTATGGTTGAATGTATTTTTACCTTTATAAAACGTACCTTTACGTTTTTTGAACACTTTTGTAGATCTGGGCATATTAATTTATTAAAATTTCAAAATTTTTGATGTTCAGAAATTTTAAATACCGAAATGTTCAAAACTCTAAGAAGAAAAACGTGTATTTTCTCTAAAATAGGTAAACAACCCTAACAGTTACGCTTGCAGTCAATCTACAGTCAATTGCGTATGAATAAATAAAACAGAGAGTGGCTTTGGAAAAGCTTCCCAGATTTAAAAGGTCAATGCTTACATTTCTATCTGTCAAAGGGGGCGTGACTCATCAGCTGATTATTTTTTAAAAATCCTTTTAACATACTTCTAATTAATAAAATGGCAAGTATGTTACATCATCGGAAATGTCCTGATTTGGGGATTTTAGAAATATCAAAAACTCAAAATCGATTTCCCGAAGGTGTTTACCCAACTGACTTTTCTTAATATTCACTCACTCACCCAGCCATTTAAGATACTTCCTTTCTCTGTTTGTCTGTGGCTGCGGTAGCCTAGTGTTCAGGGTATCGGATCGTGGTTGGCTTGTCACGAGTTCGAGTCCAGTACCACTAAAGATGCACCGTGTAGTGGGTCGATGCTCATTAAATCTGTCGAGAGCTCAAACGTCCTTCCGTTGGTGTGGTGAGGTAGTTAGTAGATGGTGGTGCAAGCTCAGGTGTCATACTTGACCATGGTTCAAAATTACGAGATTCATCGCCAAAAGCCATCGTGTAACTGAAGAGTGCGACGTTAATATTCACTTACTCACCCACTGTTTGTCTTCGTACGTTTCCTGGTTGGCGCGATTTTCCGACCTTTCTGCAATACAGAACATTTGATTTCTTATGAGTAGGCATGTCAGACCGTCCCTGGGCCTATCTGCTCTATATCGGTATTTGAAACGGGTATGATAAGCAATCTTACTGGATGAGATTCTCGTAAACGTCAAAGACCAACCGGATAGCAAATAAGCTTAGAACGAGAGGTGGGATAACATACTATTGATTTTTTTCTTGTTAGTCTTTCATAATTAAAACATTCAAATTTCACTATATTGTTAGCATTACGCTTTTAATTCATGCAAATCACATCTATCGATTTACGTCTCACTATCTATCGATTTACGATAACCCCATCAAAGCTTCTAGATATAAGTATATATATATGGAAAAATGACTACAATGATAATGATTTATTTAACAATAAAGGATGAAATATATATATAAATATATATATTATAAGGCATATTACACACCAGAGAACATCTTTCGTTTACATCTACGTCTTTCTAATATATCGCTCGGCGTCCGTCTGAGAGATTTCCCATGCAGGGCACTATTGGAGGGGTATGATGTCAGTTTGGATTGCTCCACTCAACATAAAAGGGAAAGGGGGATGCGACAGTGCACATATCCAACCCTACGTATACGCGCAAAATTTATATAATGCGTTATAGATATATACATATACACACTAGTGCATTCATCTTTTATCACATTTCACTGTGTTTATAATGGATAATCATGAAGTGTTTCATTGAAAGAGAAAAGAATGATACTAAGATGATTTCTACTTTTTAATATTGCCTCTTAATTATGCTGTAGTAATACATCCTAATTAAAAAGTGAAATACGCATTTAAACGTTAATCAAGTGTTCAAAACTTCTTTCGAATTTATTTGTCTTGCCATTTTGTGTTTAATATTTTTTTTAAAAAAATGATGTAAATACTTTTAAAAAGAATTATACATAGCAAAAAAATTCATTTTTTAAAAATTTATAATTACCTTTGTTGCCAAGCAATTAGTAATTGAGAAACATTGGTCTCCTTTTTTCGATTTGTTATTTTTAAAACGTCTTGGAGACACGTTTTTACTATACTTGTTAAAGGCATAAAAAATAACCTTTTAAACATCTTTTTTCTAAATGATGTATTAGGCATTTCGTATTAAAGCTTAGGTTGAAATATTTAGAGATTTAAATTAAGAAAAAGTATGTTTGGCGTAAAAAAAGTGACATGTTACCAGTTTTTTTCAATGGGCCTTAGGAAATCCATACAATCTACTTAAACTGATAAAAAAGCGTCTACTTTAATTTTTCAGAAGCGATTTTAGGAGGGGAAAAAAATTCAAAGATAATTTTTGAACTGTATTTTGTGCCAAAAAGAGAGAGATATCATTATTTTAATTTACTCTTTCAGAACATAAAGATTGTATTAAAGATGCTCTCATTGCATTAATTTATATACTTTTATTTAATTTTGAAAATGTTTTTTTTTTTTGTTAAAGTTTTTTTCTGGTCTAAATTTGTGTTGGTTATTTTTGATTAACGAATTATTTATTTGAATATAAAGTTTTGTTGATTATATTTATATATATTCAGCAAATGAACTCTAATTATAATTTATTAAAAAACACTTTAAAATATTTTTATGCTTATTTCATAACATGAAAATATTTTACCATTACGAAATTTTTTTTAATCCAATCTAAATGTAATTTTTTAATTATTATTACTAAAACTTTTTGTAAATAAATATTAAGATAAGTGTTTATTTTACATATAATATAACTTTAAAAATATTTATCGTGTTAAATTCTCTAAAAGCATTCAAAAAATTAAACGAAAATTATAATTGCTAGCAAAATTAAAATATTTAAAAAATACATTTCAACATTCAATGTTATTATTATTATTCTCATTTATTTATTAGCTTTGCTTCTACTTTATTTGGGAGATACGTTTTGATACAAAATCTGCTTGGGTATATAATTTTTTATAAATAATAAATTAATTATTTTTGAAAATAATAGAGATAGAAACTTTACTTTCATTTTTTTAAGACTACTACAAAATCACCATATAAAGTTTCTCCGTGCATTCCCAATGTGTAGATATCAGCAGATTACATAAAAAAACTATCATCCCATTTCTTGAATGACGTCATTTGTGTTGTCAAATCTCCAACCTTGCATTGCATTTTTGATACCTAGGATTAAAAAGGTTTTCTTAGTGCGAGATCGGGAGAACAGAATGGCTACGACAAAATTTCCATGCCACATAAATTTTATTCATAAACAACACTTCGAGGTTAGTTACCAAATGTAATGAGCTTTAGTGAACGTACCGCACTATTTTTTGATCAGAGCTTCACAAAACATGTTCAGTAATGTATAATAAAATACATTAGTGATTATCTAATTTGTCTCCATATGATAGGTATTAGTTGTACGAGAGAGAGAAAGTCTTAAATGATGACTCCACGGCACTGAGAAAGAATGGACAGCATAACATTTCCTAAAGATTTTTGCATTTTAATTTACTTTAATAGTTCTTGATAAGATCCTTGATCCCAGGATCAAAATACAAGCTTCTCCATCCGAAAGAGATTCAACATGTTCTTTTGATGGTTGTATGTGTCATGCTCCCTTCTAAAACGGAATCAGTAACCTTGAAAGCCACCGTGATGACAACTTTAGCATGTTTAATTCTTCATGATTATTTTACACACTTCCTTTAGTAATATCAGTCTAGCCCATAATCATGTGAATATTAATCTTTCTAATAGCATTAAATTCTTCATTTTTTTCTGTGGCTCCATTCAGGGATGGTCCTCCACATTTAGATAATTTTTGATGTAAATAAGGTGAGTTTCAAAATTTATTTCCCCTCACAACTGTGTCACATGATCGGCTGCCATTTATATAACAGCCAACATTTTATCGTAGATTTAACCATCACTGCAACCTTTTAAATGAAAGAGTTTAATAACACAACGAAGCTCTCTATATGTCTTTTCTGTTCTGCTCATATCTCCCATCTATGTCTTTCTGAAACCAAACAAAAGTACGGGTGTGCGAAAAGATTTTTTTCAATGCTGCTGGTGGATTGGTACTTACCATTGGTAGACCAAGAACATTTCCCGGAAGCTGGTATTTTTTTTGTGTGGCAACATATATGTAGAATACCAATCGCCCCAATGTAATTGGCTCACAGTTTCCTTTCCAGAGGGAGCCACCTGATATCTGATCATGCAAAATAGTTCCAGGAATTTAATTTTTCCAAGAGCTCCCAAGCCAAACAGGCAGTCTAGGCTCTAAGGATCTTTAACATGATGCACAGCCATACGACATGGACACTGTCAATTTTTTGCTCAATGAAAATACACTGAATTGCGACAGATTGAAACTAGCAATCTTAGGTGTACAAGACCAGCGACGAACTAATTACGCCACCCAGCCAGAGAAGTCCGAAATGTATGTGACTACAAATTCAAATATTAATTACAAATATTCACTTATCGGTTTTTCGTGAGATAAATAAAAGTATTTTTTACAATGTTTTATTGTATGATTTCAGTGTGTGCACCATCATCTGCATGCAACATATCCAGTCTATACCATATTTCTAGCCACGTTCTATGAAACATTGTAAGGTCAACACAATCTGAATGACCATTGTAACTCTGCTTTTCATTTAATCAGTGTCACTAATTGAAAACTTTTTATAAATGTTTTCTCGTATCCCTTCAAGAAGTCGTTCATAGGTGTTACGTATAGAGATCTTTTTGGCCACGCTGCTGGACTTTCTCTAAGAAACGTCCGGAAAGGTTTTCTCTAAGAAAACGCCCGGGGGACGGTTTCTTACTTCCCAACTCCAGTGTGGTGGTGCAATATTTACGCTGTAAATGTTTTGCAACTCTAAATTCGATAAACTATGCTACAACTTGCACTTATTCTTAAGGTGAGGCCATTTAGAAACTAGATTGTTGAAAAATGGGGACGTTGTGCGCCATCACATTTCATTAAACAGAAACTTGAAGCTTTCCCATATAGAATATAAAAAAACATTAAGTATATATGTTTGTTTATTTTTAATTAGTTTTTAAAAGTGTAGACATAATTTTTGGGCACCCTGTATATTAATAACTGTAATTTACAAACATGGTTTCACATACATAAGAATAAAATTAAGATACAGAGCAAATTTTATTCAGATATCTTTATTATTTCTTAATATTTATATAAATTTTATTTATGATGAATTTAAAAAAATAAAAATACTATTTTTATTAATAGTAAAAAATTGGTTCTTTTAAAAGTGTAATTTTATCTACATTCTTATTACAGTCTGTATATTTTTGGTTTATATACTACAAAGATTGAAGAAAATTGTTTTTTTCTCTACTTTGTTACATTTTGATTTTAATAAGTATTACCTAGCACATCTTAATACTATAAATAACTTCAATTGCACTGAATTCTATATTTAAATAAAGGAACATACATACCTGAATATGTAAAAGAAAAGATGATTCCAATTAAAAGAACATCAGTTGTTCAAGGCAGCATAACCTTTCCTATAATAATTAAATTTGGAGTTTTTCCTGGCATTCCTTTCCAAAATAATTATAACAGGAAATTGGGAACCTTATTCTATGCAGAAATATTTATACGTAGATAAAAGCTAATAACGCTGGAATTTTATTTCGTTTATACAATACGTATAAAGAATTACATACCGCATTCCTATCAGTAACTGTTCCTTAAAAATGCTGACATTTCTTCAGATATTAGATTCTCCCCCTATGCGTTTCTGAAGGGATATGGCGTTCTTGTGAATTCCAACATTTCAGATGAGGCGTTTGGGGACAGTTGAAGAATACACAACTTCGGGGCTTCTGAAGACGAATGTCGTATACCGGAAATAGAAAATACCTTCAACTGACGCAATTTCAGAAAATTTAAATATTGCATAACTTATTTTTTCGTGAAATATGTTTCTGATGGTAAGGCTAACAACAGCGCAGAAACTTGTTGCCGGTTATTTGAAAAAGAATTTTGACCCCGCGTGGGTTGTTGGAAAAGAATATTTTATGCAATTATATGGGAAATATTTTATTTTTATCTGTGTTCTATATGCATTAATGTATAGGAAAAGCAATTATGTTTGCACATAAGCAATATATAAATATTCATAAATATAGGGGGAATGAAATACATTTTAAAAGACATATTTAAAATTAATATAACTTGAGTTTTTTCCTACAAATGAAGTTTACTTTGTACACACTTTCTTTATTTTAAAAGTTTAGCATTTTACATAAATCGTCTATAATGTAAATTTTTTTGTACCATTTTTCCATTTTTACATACAAATAAGATTTTCAAATGACTTAGACATTATTTTACTTTAAGTAGAGAAAAATTATTTATAAGTGACATGAAAACATTAATATTATTGGCCTAACAGCTCATACAGAAGTACAAATTAATTTTGAGACTTTTATGCACCGCTTGCTTGTAGTAAATACTACTACTTTTAAAGTTACTTTATTATTCATTACATAGAACTGATACAAAATAATTGATAAGATCAACTATAATAATTTGAGTCTAATATAAATACAAGTATAATGCATAATTTCATTTACTTATGAAGTTAAATATATGTGTTGTTATCATACAAATTCAATACATTTTCAAAAAAGAATATTTAACTTTCAATGTGCATTTTGTAAATACTATACATATTCGTAGAATGTATGCATTTCTTTATATAGCTTAAGGTTTTATTTATAAAAATTAGTATAAATTATCTCTCTTTTTTCATTCTAATTTCTCAATTACAATTTTTATGTTTTCAAGAAAAAGGGAAGCAACATTTATAAAGAAAGTTCTCTTATATTTAGGTCTTATTCTTTTATGTAGCTTTATAATTCCTATATCTTTTTTTTCACCTGGCTTATTTCCTTAGCTAAATTATAATTCATACCAGAAAAAATGTCTTGAAATATTTCATGCTTAAATTTCTTAAAATAATTTACACTTCAATTTTTTAATTTATTTTATGAAATACTAAATTAAATTATTACCTATGTTGAACTTTTTTACTCATATTTATAAAAGATGAGCAACTTAAAAATATGCACATACAAAAGGATTTCAACAAAATTTATTTTTTTATTTGTCACCATGAACTCGTGGCCGCCATTATTTTTTATTAAATGTGGCATATATTTCTGTTCTTACTACGCAAGTCCCATTGTTTCAACAATAGATGGATATTAGATTTGTCGAAACTTAAAATTTTCTACCTCCCCAAGTGTCATCCTCGTTACTTGACCAGGTTTCCAAATTATTATGGTTTTCGGTGATAGCTCTCATGTTGGTTTGGAATGCAATGCTACAAAGAATCATTGATTCACACGATATATTTTGTAGTTTGTAATGAATAAATTATATTTGGAACTGCTCCAACAACCAATCCAAAATCTCAGCTTCATTTTGTCTGTGAAGTACTCGGGAAATTATTGCATGTCAGTCTCATTCCTTCTGGAAACACTTATCAACTTATTATTACATAATACGAACAACAAAAGTTGGAAGTAATGAGAAAATAAGAGAAAAAAAATTACTTGGGATTACTTCTTTATAATACACAATGTATATAAATAACATCGAGTGGACAGTTTGCTTGTCATAATAAAACATTTGGCAAATAATTGACAAAGAAAAGATTTGCATTGATGGATGTAAAATAAGGTAAACATGTAAATTGTGTTTCGCCAGAAATTTTCATGTTATACATTGTCTTAGTTCACCGTTTAATTTTAGTTCCAACTCAATAATTTTTTTTTTACAGAACAAAGAAATTTTAATATAATATTTTATACTAATAACTGATTTTATTGCCTCATATATGGTAGGACATTTTACGCTGTGCTTGATGTAATCCGCCATATTAAGAGTCTCATCTTGCAAAAAGTTTTCTCTTAAAACCTGATATTTTGGTTCCGATGTGGATTTCTATTGTTTCATTTTTAATAGAGGTGATTCTTTTATTTAAAAGTGAATTATGTATCTATATAGAAACACAGATATAAAGATGTTTTCTAAATTTTCTTGATTTTTTAAAAAAATGTTCATGTATTATCCTTTTAATGTGTTATTCAATTAGGAGCATTTCCTTAAATTTCCTAACATTATTTTGAAAATAAATTTATTTGATAAAAATATTATTTCAAATCATAGATGCATGTTTATTAAGATTTTAGGAACTTGCAATTGTGTAAAAAAATAATTTTAGAATAGATTTTCAAGAATCTTCCTCCAAAATTTAATGTAAACAGGAACTAAAACCTTTTGAAGGCGTGATTGAACACATGAGAACGAAAACTTAAATTTTACAAATTAAGAAGTGATTCCAAATATATAATGGTTATAAGAATTTAACATTTTTTTATTGAGAACATTTATAACTCCGTGCACCACAAAGTATCACACGGTGGCTTATATAAATAAGCGTGAAGGATACGTCGCAAAGAAAAGAAGGATTGCAACACAAACATTCATGACTTCTCCTAGATACGAACCCAGGCCCTACGGCATATAAATGCAAACATATATAAATGCTCACTTGTGTGCTTCCTAAGCTAGCCTTGTATTCAAGGTTTACTTGTAGTAGCAAGATGATTCAAATGCAATATTTTTTATTTATTAAATTTCTTCTCTTAGTATTTTTACTAGTGGTTAATGTAACTGACTCGTGGCTGGCATGTCATGAGTTCGAGCCTAGTAGCAGTGAAAACCCGCCATGTATGGGAGCGATGCACGTTGAATCTGTCTAGATCTCAAATATCCTCCCTTTGGTGTGGCAGTTAGGAGAGGGTGATACCAGATCAGGTGTCGTCTTCGTCACGTGTATGGTTCAAAATTACTATGTACACCACCAAAAGCCCTCGAGTCGCTAAAAAGGGGACGTTAATATTCACTCACTCATTTAGACATTTTCCTTATTGTGTCAATCACTTAATGTTTATATTTCTATCGAAATATACTTACATAAAAATGAAACTCACGCAACATAAACTATCGTCTGCTCCCAAGTGTACTTTAAAAAACTGTAATTGTGTTAAGATGATACTAAAAAAATAGTATAAGAAATATATAAGAAATATATATAATATATAAGAAATAGTCAGAACAATAAATTTTGTACTATTTAAATTTGTTAATTATGCCAGGGATCTAAATCCTCCCGTTGGCGTGGAAGTGAAATTTCTGGAGCGGGGAGGGGAGCTCAAGTACATCATCCTTGCAACTTGACTGTGGTTTAAAATTACGAAGTCCGTCACCAATAGATAGCCCTCGTATTGTTTTAGACTGCAAAGCAAATCAAAATCACAGTTACTGAAGTTTGCATCAGATGAGGATACACTTGAATATTTTTGAATGACTTCATATGCAAGTAATATTCTTAGTTCTCTAAATATAAGAGGGTAAAAGAAGAGTTTTTATTTTCCAAATTAATTTAGGAACTGAGGTTTATTAAATGATTTAAAATATATTCAAGCAATATTTTAACTTTCAGCATTCTTTACATATTTGAAAACAGCTTAGAAAAACCGTAGTAATATTAATATCTAATTGATTCATTGGCACAATTTTGATACCAGAATTGTAGTTTTAAAATATTTATTATATTATATAAATGTAAGCTACTTAATAACAATTACCAATATTTTTTGATAATTTTTATTGTAACATTTATAAGTGTCAAATACAATCACATCATAAATGTTTAAGCTACATGTTCTTTGAAAGGACTTTAATTTTGTACTATATTCAATATCAATATACGTACATTTATTCACTAGGAACGACTTGATTGTTGTGCTTATCTTAAGATCTAGCTCTTGTGCTGCTATCTCGTTTCTATGAATAATCGTAGTTCGTATATTCAGGGACTATCTGAGTACTTTACAAGAATGGGATATCAATTGGAAGCATACTTTTACGGATTATTGAACATGTTTGCTGTTATATAATAAACTGTTTACAAAATGTTTCAGTAATATCATTTCACCTTGTTTGCGCTCAACTAATCATTAATGTATTATTCCATTCCGTTCAGGTTCGATAGATTTGTAGACGTGAAATATTCATCCTAATGTATACTTTCGTGTTCATTCAATACAATCAAAATATATCAAGATCTCAATCCAGGATCTGGATTTTAAGGAGTTGGATGCATTTAATTTCATTGGATCCATTCACTTATCAGTTGAGCTAAAGAGTAGAATTCGAGAAATTCTACAAGTGAGGGACAGATAGCCTTCGATTTTACCGAGATCTATTCAGGCCTTGTAAATAAAGTACGAGTCAGTGCAATTACCAAGGTAGTTTCGGTATCCGAGTTCGGGAAAACATGGAGAAGAGAAGATTAGCTTCCCGAATAATCTGTGTCGAAGAGGAAATACGCTTAGCTTTATAACCTCATCAACTACTGGCTGAGGTGGGTTATTAGAAGATAAATAATTTAGCGGAGTTTCAGAGGGTTAATTTAGGAATTTTGCGTGTAACTAATGTTGAGAGTTTTCTAAATTGACAGGTAGAAACTTCAAAGCTTCACTTAGAGTATTCATAAAATAGTGTCTTTAAAACATCACTTATCCAAAATTGAAGATTAACCCTTTAAGTACTGTCAATAATTTGATTAGTGAACAAATTTGATTTTTTACTGAAGAGTTGAAACATTAGAAATGATTTTATAGTAATATTTAAGATATAAGTTAGTGAATTATATTCCATATAACACATCACATTCTTAAATGGTACACAAGAGTGTAAGGTAGAAATTCTAAAAATTTTGGACCTTTGCGCGATTTTCATAATTTAATTTTTATAAAGAAAACAAAATATTAATAATATTTCTCATTTTGTAATCGGATAGCATTTGAAAATTAATAAGTAAAAAAAAAAATCATCATTGCTAATGAAAGTTAAAAGTAAAAAAAAAAAGTTCCAGAAAATGTATTTAGAGAAGTATCTAAATATTAATAGATTATTGAATTTTTTGAATTGGCATTTGGATTATTGATGGAGAAAAATAATTTAACAAAAGCTGCAGATTACGTTTCTTATGAAAAGATTATAAAATAACATAGGTAAATAAAACGAAATATTCTAGGTTTTCTATTTTTTTTCGAAGCTTTTGTAAATGCAAAAATGTATTTAGAACTTTTGGTATTTTGTAGATTGAAATTTCATTAGAACTTTATTGAGCTCATTGTAACTCGGAATTTCATTCAGATAATATGCTGAAAGTGAGCTATGTTCTAATATTTCATGAAATAGTTATAATTTATTCATTAAAACATAAACTGATTCATTAAAACATTTCATTTTTTCATGAAAGGTAGCATCGTGATGCTATTAAAATACAATTTTGTTTTTAAATTTTAAACTCGTTGCATCAAAGATTAAATACATTGTTTCAAATATTAATTTCGTTGTATTTTTTTATAAATTCGTTATTATTCGTTGTATTTTTCTGTGTCATTTGAAATTTTTTTTCCTATCATGATTTACCAAGTTTACGGCTGATGTTTATATAAAATACAGATTTTAAAATAATGTAAACAGTGAATTTAAAATTTTTTAAAAAAATATTAAGTTATAGGAATGTTATACATTTTTGTTATTTTCAATATTGTGCTGTTTTGCAGCTTGAATATATGTATGGGTTTAATTATGTCTTCATTCATATAGTATATTGATTATTTTCTTTTACATTAATTTTTAACTAGCATTTGGAGCTGATTTATTAAAATATTCCATATGCGAACTTCATTTTGTAAAAGAATGGCGATATAGCAAAACGAGAATTAATGTTTTTTTTTTTTTTTTTTGTAAAAGTGAAATTAATTGAACAGAGTAGGAATAAAAAAAATAAAAGCATTGCTGAGGTCAGAATTTTACAAGAAAATTTTGGGAGAGTGTAACAATAGCGTAGACTTTATACCTCTATCTATACCTCTTAACATAGGATATATAGAGATTCTAATACTAGAATCTGATTCTCTGTTAGTAGAAACCCGCTGTTTAGGAATCACAAGACAAAAAGTTAAAAACATTATACTTATTTACTTAAGTCAGCATTATATATAAGTATGTATTCACAACTTCACATACTTAATTTATTTGGATATTGCTTATTCTAAGATACTAAATAAACGGTTTAATGGTTAAAGCTGATTTTTATTGTATAAATATATTTTCTACTAACAAAAAAGAGATTTTGCAACGCCACAAAATCAAGTTATAGACTCCTCTGAGAATTGTAAAGTAAAAAAGGAAATTGTTTTACGTGTGAAATCTAATTGGCTCTAAAATATTTTACATTGTGAAAAAGCACTCACTATAGGCATTCGATGTATAGAGCTCATGTAATGTTATTCAATTGGTAGAAAATAATCAAAGAACAATTATATTCTTACTTAACCATAATTAGAGTGACAAAATGCGATCTCAATTAATAAATAAAAAATACCTTATACCGTTTTATCTTAATTTGTACCTCCCCCCCTCCTCCGAAAGTAAATATTTTATTCTAATAATTTAGAAACTTTCAGTTTTATCATTTTTTTAGTTAATCTAATTCAAATTCCAAATAATTTAACTGTAATATATGAAAATATTTGGTAATAAAAATAAATACGAATGTAACACATTTATAATTTCAACCTGATGGACGTATATTCAATAATACAGGATGGACACATACAATAATTCTTAAATGCTCTTCCAGAACCAATGAAATTCTGCTTATTCCACTCACAGATGTTTATAAACCTCAATTTTTCTCCCTAGGATTGGTCCTAAAGCCGTTAGGCAAACAAAGACTCCATAAAAGCCCAACAATGAACGATCGGAAGTTCGCTGTCATTGTGTAATGACTTACTTCCTGATATTCCCACCAGGGAGCGCGACGTGCTCCAGAGTGCAGACGATAGTTTCTCATCGTTGCTTCCGGGAACACAGGGGTGAAGAAATAATCCAAAGAGAATCTCTCTTTTCAGAAACTCTTGATGAATTCTCAAAGAGAGATGAGCATGTGAAAATTCAAGAATTAAGATCTCGGCGTATGACCTTGTCGAGAACAGGTCTGCAGCTCCAAGAAGGAAGAAAATCCCATTGAAATTTAGGTAAGCCTATTTTTTGTTTATAAAACGAAACTGTCTCGCCGTGTTTTGTCGCGATCTTTAAGCTGAGAATTAGGATACACGTACATGTGAGGCACATTATAAACATATTATATACATGGGGAGAAATTTATTTTACTGAGAGATAAAAAATTATAAAACAACTGTGGGAGGAATTTAAATACTATCCAAAGTAATCTGGTTTTGGGTGTCAAATATTGTATGTAATTCAAAAGTAAAAGAAATTCTAAAAATAAATAATTACTTTTATATATAATAATTAATTTGAAACCAACTAAGTTTTATCTACAAAAATGCCAAGGTATATTAGTTACATAATATGTTTACTTCAAAAACAGATATTAGAATAAAATAAACTCTATTCTGGGATAAAATACGAAAGAGGTACAGAAAAAGAATTTTTCATATTTGGATCAACAACTGAACATTATAATGAAATATTCTTTTATATTTAAATTTTATAATTATTTTATTAAAGTAAGCAGGAATTTAACTAAATTATTACGTAAAAGCAATATACTTAATTTAAAATATTTATTATATTACTTTAATTACTTTTTATTTATACTTTAAATACTTTTTATTCATATTTTAAATAATTTTTATCCATACATTCAAAGGAATTAAACATGATTTTTCCAAGCTGAAAATAGTTTGTTACTTTTCTACATTTAAATTACACAGTTGAAAAATAATATTTTAACAAAGAACTGCAAAATTGCCGGTCGAATTAATTTTAATTACATTTCATAAAATAATGAATAACTAAATACTTAAAAAGTCTTGGAGATTAATTTAAAAATTATTTATTTTAATTTTAAAACGATATTTGAATCTTAAAGTTAAGGCAATGTAGTACAAGTCATTAACAGTGCCAACGTTTTTTCTTCATACGTTCAATATTATCATGTCAAAGTAGTGTTCAGATTTTTTTTTTAAATTATGAGAAGAATATTTGCAAAGAACCAGACGCGCATTTATTTCGTAATGAATAAATGACTATAAATTAAAGTATTGAATTACTTTAAGGAATTGAATTGAATTGAATTAAAAAGACAATTGAAATTTCCAATTTGTTCCGATGATGGTACAGTTTGAATGTCTTAGGTGTAGATATTTTTGATTCATAAGACTATCATAAAACTTAGTATTCAATAATAATTGTTCAATAATTTTTTATTCAGAAAATTTCTGAAATATGTTTTTAATGCAATAGACCTCTATAATTAGCAATTAACTAAAATTTATGAAACATTAATTTTTAATTTGGTGGTTTCCTTTTCTTTTTTGGTAAATGCCATTAAATACTGTTTCATAAGTAATACTTTTATCTCAGCCATTCAGAATAAGCATCTTACTTCTAAGCATAATTAGCCTATGAATTCATATTCCAATTTTCTTGTTTGTCTCACTGCTTCATTATTTTAGTTTCTTTCTTTAGTACATTGCCTTCTTCATTTTATTTAACTATGAAAAAAAAAATCAAAAGCAATAAATTTCCAGAGTTTACTTCACTCTAATTATCTCTAGATAAAATAATATATTTCTTTTTTTTATTCATAAGTAAGAAATACTAAATATTTAGAGCTTTTTCGTCATACATTAAAAAAGTATTTTCTCCTTTTAATACAGAAAAATAGTACAACAGACTCTTATCTAAAATTCAAATGAGGCAAGAAAAACATGACTTAGCTGGAAAGTTAAAATATATATATGATGGGGTAGAGTTATAGTTTATTATATGTAAATAGTTTGCATATATTTTATGAATTTATTAAACAATTTCTATAATATCTCTATAAATTATATATTAATTTCCTTCACATTATGTATTTGTTTTTAATATATATATATATATGCATAGTTTTCTTTTGTTTTAATCCTATATTTATTTCCAAATCTTTCCTAAATTGGACACAGCACATTGTACATTAATTGGTTATGAAATAAATTGAGTGTTGCTTTTTTCAACTTTTAATTTCTATTTATTATAAATAATTTTTTTTATTTATTTATGATAAATAGAAGTTAAAATGCCAATTCAAGTAAAATAATTTCTTAGTGAATTTTTAACGGTATCTGAATCAAATAATATATTACTAAATATTTCTACGTTAAATGTTTAATGAGCCCTTTTTATATTCTTTAAAAACCGACTGGGTGGCGTAGTTGGTTTGTCTCTGGCCTTCTGCAACCAAGGTTGCGGGTTCAACCCCGACCCAAGTCGGTGGATTTTCATGATATAAAAATCGACAGCGGTTATTTTATATGATTATGCGGCATGTAAAAAATCCCTTGACGGGCCCGTTTGGCTTGGATACTCTACGCAAAATTAAATTCCTAAGTTCAATTTAGCATCGTCAGAGCTCAAGTGCCTCCATCTGGGGAGGAAATTGGGCGTCAAAACTACTTGCGGTAATTGGTGTCGCCTATACGTTGCCGCTCTAAAAAGTTATACCAGATCTTGGGGAATGAACTAGGTCTGCAAAGGTAAGAAATACTAATACGCAGCCCCATTAGGAAAAAAAACATTCTTTAGAAATTTGATTGTTCATCTTTATTGTAACTTGAGCCACATTCTCTTTTTATTGAAAGCAATTATTGGACCAGTTGTAATACGTAAGTTCATCTTTTAGTTATATATAAATTTTCTAATAGTATATGCACATTAAAATCGCTCTTTGATGATTCTTTTACGTATACATAGATACAAGTTTTTGTTTTTGATAATGCCATCTCATCGGCGTTTTCATATCGAAGCTCATGAAATTCAACGTGGAAAGGGGATAGTTTTACGTCTGTTGTTAGCCGCAGCAGTGAGTATCATGCAAATGAATTTAGGATTTCTATTGGTTTCAGTCCAAGTTTGAGGGAGAATACATTAGGGTTGGTTAGAGACCTCCCACCCCTCTTCTCTTTCTATCAACTTTTTGAGAAGTTTTACAGCTTGACGAGTATGTAGAGTCACCATATTGATATAAGTATATATAGATTTTTGTTCTAATGATATGGTTATTTAGGTTATAGAAATAAAGAAAGGGACGAATAAGTTTTTGGGTTGAAACTTATTTCTTTATATATAAACATTTCAGTATTACTGATATTTTTTTAATTAAAGTTTTCTATTAGATGCATGTAAAATAAAAATTGAAGTCCATTAAATATTATGGAGACGTAAAGTAAAAACATAGAATAAAACGTAGAAACGTTCCAAACAGAAAAACACTTCGTAGAAGAAATTTTAATAAAATAAGTATCAAATTATTTTCGGCAAATTTATAATCAATATTTTGTATTTTTCTTTATTTTCAATTATATTCAACTTGTATGTGAACAGCACTGTATAGCTATTTAGCTAAACTTGTAATTATCCATCTTAAAATTAGCAACCGTTGATGCAAAAATCAAATTGTAGCACAAACCTTAATTTCATTATTAAATACACTCTTTTATCTGGTAATGATCACATAAAACAGAATGGAATACGTTATAGATATTATTTTAATTCAGTTTTTATTCTCCTTATCTGTACAAAATTCTAAGCTATGAAATCCATTTCCAATAAAGTTCGTACGGTTCTAGAGCCGAGATGGCTAACCAGTGACACGTGAGTCATCAATGGCACGCGACACAGTATTTTGGGCACGTCACCGATCCGAAAACTTTAGTTTAAAATAACAAAGTGCACTATGAAAAAAAATCTTTATGATGAATCTCATTTGAGCTTTTGAGGCTTAACCGCATGTTACTGGAAACTACAACAGGGGCATAGCAGCCGTATCAATGATACGGAGCTACAGGGGCCACAACATGTGTAATTAAAAATCGAGAAGAGTTATTAATTGTCTCATTGACAAGGCTCCCATTTCCAAAAAAAGGGTCTCGAAGGAATTTCGATACTGGGTCCACTCAGGATTAGCTATGCCAATGAAATACAGTACTCGCCAAACTTTAAGAAATATCAAAGATTTAGGTGTTTATAAGGAACCAGACGAAGGAAAAGTTATAGAAGAGTTTATTTCCGTAATTGATTCTTCAATCAAGTAATTTTCAGCGAGATGCTCACAGTTCAAGTAATTATAAGAAATGCTCATGTTTTTATTATGTACCCTGATGTGACTTTATTTGATAAACTAAAGTCCCAGTTCCACGAGTTGGAAATTGAAGAACTTAATATGCAATTGATTGATTTTCAGTATAGTTCAATATGAATCCAAAAATTTACTAAAACAAGTAAAAAGTTAGAATTGACATGTAGTGAAAATGCTAGTAATGTAAGTTTAGAAACATGGAATTTGATTCTATATATATATAGATACTTTTAACTCTTTGAAGGAGCTGATTCATACTATTATAACCACATTTTCATCTACCTATGCCTGCAACTCATTATTTTCAGAGATTAATAACATTATAACATGTCTTAGAAACCGTTTTACGGATGCCTACAATTCAGCAAGCATTCTACTAAAAGTAACATCTTACATTCCTATTATAAGTGATTTGCCATTTAATCTGCAACATCAGAGTCACACCAACGTCACCTTATATAATTCGAGTTACACGTATAACTAAAACATTTACTACTATACAGTGCAAAATGTATTTTTTCGTTGTGAAGAAAGAGTTTTGAGTTTTATTATTTTCCCAATAATCACAAGTCAAAATTATTTGATGGCACGTCTGTACCTCATTAAAAAATTGTTTAGAAAAAATGGCACGTTGACCCCTGTTCTGGAGAAACATTCATTAAAACCGATTAAACATTTTCATTTTCTTGAAATACTCTGGCAATATTGGTAGCATTGTTTTTTCCCATCATTATGCTAGGTATCGTAATTTGAAATTCTAACAATCAAGTTATGGATTTCAACTAATATAATTTGCATATCAGAGAGAGATATTTACCAATATTGGGTAAATATCTCCAATTTCAGTTCTCTGTAATCAATACCCCATACATTATTAATTAGTTTGAAATATATCTCAAATTTTGCTCGCGATTTTCGACTCTGATTAAATGAATTGATTCTACTTTAAAGATAACTGCATGAAGACCCCTAGTAAAGGATTATATTTCAAATTTAGATCATGCGATGAAATAATATATCTCACTTACCAAATTTCCTGTCTCACAACTAGAATACTTTTATCCGCAATTTTATATAAACTATATTCATTTGCATATAACCTAATAATTTTGAATGACTTGTTTCCTAATAGAAAGATGAATTTAATTCATGCTTGGCTTTTAAGCATCGCCATTACATCGTGACTTTGTCATTGAAAATTTGTGGCATTAAAAGCTCTGAAAAGAAATGAAACTAACAGAAACTAATAATCGAAAGAAGCGAGTTTAGTATATTAGTTATATTGTCATTGAACTAAACACTTTTCAGGGGTATGAAATAAATATTTTTTTTTTTAATTTATGAAAGTGCTACTGAAATTAAGTAATATTTTCATTGATTTGTTTTATACATAGCTTTTCTAATATGCTACATAATCTGGTTATTATTTTTGTAAAAAATCAACAGAACAATGGTTTATTTTATGTGAATGGTAAATGATTAATTCCTTTAAAGATATAAAAATAGATTGATTAATAACTTTTTTAAGAAAATATGGATGCATTGTTTTCAGCCAAATGTAAACTATTGCGTTGTCTTTTTCATCCATTAAGTAATAAAATAGAGAGATTTAGGGAAATTAATGCTAATATATATTAGTCAGATTTTGATTTGAAAATATATTCACATCACGCATTAAGGTACAATAAATAAGTATTGTTAGTAATTGATTAAGCGAATGAAACATATGTGCAATCTTTTTTTAAGATATTATAACCAAGCTCACATAATATCCAAACGAGTTCCTTTTTAGTTTTCAAAAAGCTAATGTAATATTAAAAAATTGAGAATAATAAAAAAGAAAGAAATCTAAGCAATTTAAACATGAAGTTCATCTAAAAAAATAGCACTTGAAATGTAAAACTTCATAAACTTTATTTGTACTAATTTATTTGTTTGTATAATACTGCTGTTATTGCAGCGTTTTTCATACTGTGGGGAGGGGGGTGCGTCCACCTTCGGGGGCGTGATAATCCTACACGAGGGGGGTGTGCATATGGAAAAGTTGAAGATAAAAGTTTATTTTAAAAAGCTATAATTTATTGAAAGGAACCAAAACAAAACTAGATATCTGAAGTTTTTATGATAATTTTCGTGTTTAGCAGACCAAAATACTTCATAATAAACTATTTTTGAGCTCGAAACTATTTTGATGTTGTCGAGTGTAATTTGCCGTCTTATAAATAAGTTCGTATTGTAGCTTTAGCGTAGGAATGTATTATTATGGCATTCAATACTTTGATTGTCATTGCATAAGGCGGTGTGATGAAAATTATTATTGAAAAGTTCGTCGCGAAAATTGAAAAAGTTTGAGCCACAATTTATTATAAAATTTCCGAAAACTGAAATATATAATATTGAAATATTTTTCAATTCTGATTCCTAACAACAAATTTATTAAGTAAATGAAAATAATATGAATTGATAATTAGTAGAGAATTCAACAGTAGGATGGGACCTATTTCTACTTCTCCTCCCCATTGTTATATATTCGGTGACATTTATTGATTCTACAAAAATGACACTCGTTGCTGAGATGTTTTACCTTACAAATAAGCTTTCTCCCTTTCCCCATACATATAATTCCTAAGAGTTATGATATAATATATACTATACGTAATGTTTATCTGGAATGATGAATTAAAAGTGGAAAAAGATGACAAAACAGAATCTTAACTCAATGTCTGTCGCAAAGCTACGCCGTTCAGCTAGAGGGCGAGTTCGTGGTCAAAAAGAAAGATACAGTGCAGATGCAACCAATAAGGAAAAAGTTAAATGGGGAAATTTAAAAAGGTTATTGATTTTTTTTTCAATTAACTGAATGGTTTAAAGAATTGCTTAAGCGAGGGACCATCGATTGCTATGTATGCAAGAAATCGGCGACGAGAAGAATCTCAAATGTTGAAATGTCCGTAGCATTTTATGTACTATAACCTTAAATATGGTGACTAGGCCTACTAGTAACGAAATCCCTCGGCATTTGTAACGCTTCACATATTTCTACACAGAACACACGTCATCCAGTCATATGATTTGTGCCTTGATAACGAGATATTGTTCTTATACTTCTTTCAAATTGCTTATCAACTCTATCCAGAATTGCCTCTACTCTGTTTACTGCTCTGACGATTCCTGGTTGACCTAAGTCATGTATTTGGACGGGATCAATCCGTCTGCACAAAATATTTGCCCAACTATTTAAATGTCCTCAAATCAAGTATATCTCTATTTGAAAATCACATAATAGGATCTTACCACTACTTTAATATTTGAATCGAACTTAATTGGTGGAGGGATTTCTGTTGATTTGCATCTTTGTGGGATTTAAGAAGATACTCAAAATGATTGATTTCCTCTTCAATGAATTTTTTTGAAGGATAAGGATTAGGATTAGAAAGGAGGAGGGGGAGTTGTAAAAAGGTATACAGAGAGCCCCATTGTTTATGAGCTCCATTTTCTTATGATTATAATTTGTATTCATTGCATTAAGAATTTTAATCGACATTTCTGGTGACATCTATCCCCATTTTCAGTTTCGACCATCATTTCAAACATCACGCATACATACATACATATATATATATATTTATATTTAACTCTATTTTAATTTTTCTTATTTCCATTTAAAATCTATTGTCTGGATATCTTACAATTTCAATTATACTTATTATTGTGCAAATTATATATTATGCATAATAATCATTTAAGAATAAATGTTTTTAAAACTTCTAAGCATATATATAATTTATGTAAAAACAAAATAATTAAAATTCGAACAGGAATTTTATAAAAAATATACTCAATATATATATATATATATATATATATATATATATATATATAATCTAAAATTTAGCAATATATTTAAAATAATTAATTTCATAGAAAAGTTTTCACAATACTAATGAAATAACACTGTAATTAAAAAAAGCTCGATACAAGTTGTTTAATTTAACTAATACTAGGAATTTAATTTAAATTAACGGAAGAGTAATGTGGGATGGGTATAGATGTAGTTAAATTCTAACTACAAAATATATCTCGTTTCAGAAATATATTTTGTATTTTAAAAAAATAAAATTTTAGTTACGTTAAGTCTGTCATTATACATATAAAAAATGAGAAATCATTAACGTTTGTAAGTTACGATCATTAAGTTAAAAATTCATACATTAATTTATACATTAATGTATGAATAAGCATCTGTGCAAAGAGATAAAATTTTGAAAAATTCATTTTATTTCGAAATATTATTGTAAACATATGTGACTTTTAAAGATAAGATAACTTAAATGATATTAAATTCAGAAATGGATTTAAAAATATCAAATGAGGTGCATTAAAAAAGAAATTAGTTATTTAACCAAGAAGCTATCGAATAACATTTCGAAAAAAACTTACTGGCGAAATGATTCGCACTTATAAGTCACAGGCAAGTATATAAAATATGCATAGAACAAGAAACATTTTTGATTAAGGGCCAAGAAAGAGAAAAATTTAGTTAATTTAGGGAGCGCATATAATATTTTTTTATTCAGTTCAGAAAAATATGGGGTGTTTCGAGAAATTCTAGAAATAATTAATATTTACGTGTATAATTAACAAAGGTTTATTGGAAAAAGATAAAGAAAAATCAGTAATTAATTTAATGTACGGTATTCGGGCAACTCACGTAAAGTGGAAAGTTTCGTTTTTTTCCCTTTTGCCAGTAAGAGTATTAAATATGATGTGGAAAAATGGAAAATGAAAAAAAAATATCGATTGTATGTAGAAATCTGTTATTGTAACGGCTTTAACGAAAGAAGAAATGATGCTGGTTTGACTTAAAGGTACTTATTTTTAATTACGGGGAAATAATAAAAATAGCATTAATCTCATTAGAAAGATAAAACGTGTGGTTTATTTCCAGTTTTTTCTTCGTTTTTCAGGAGGTGGGAAGTATTGGATATTAATAAATAATTAGGATTTTTCTAAAGTAATGAACTTGATTTTTTATTAAAGAACGTTTTATTCAAAACCAAAATATGGTCTTTCTTATCTTACTATAATTTAAAAGAATTTTTATTCTTCAAAATTTAATGCTGATACGTTATCATTAAAATATGGATGGAAGATGTTTTTCTCTTATTTTTCGAGGGATAGGTGGGTTTATGATGAAACAACCCGTTAATTATCTTTTTTCATGCATAAAAAATCAGAGCTATTGAATTAAAATTAACCAGGAGGGGATTTTTTTTATTTTTAAATGAGATTAATAGATGGAAGTATTACAAAATTAAATGTTTTGAACTCTTTCTCTTCTCATTAAATAAAACGATATTTTACGTTGTTAAGAAGCTATGCACATAGGTTATCCAAAAAGTAAGTTTGTAATGTTGGACTATTCCTACTTCCTTGTAATCACCCTTGTCTACTCTCGGACCCGGTTAGAAATGTGGGAGCAACTAGTTGATCGGTGGACATGAGTCACTAAAATCGTTTATTTGTCACAAGAATTAACACAGACACAATAATAATCCAATTAAGATAATTTAGATCAATGATTAGAGCGCGAAGGTGAGACCAGTTATCCTGGGGATAATATTTACGGACATTCACCTAATTTCTATTATAACCTATTAAAGCTCGTTATTAACTCAAACACGCCCTAGCAATTTAGTTTCTTACTTCTATTTTTAAATAACACGCACAATACCTGAACTCTTGTCCATCAAAAGTCCTACAGATGAGGCCTTTAACACTAAAAGCTGTCTTGATCAGCTCGCATTCAAGTGTGATCCTCACTTTGGATATCTTCAATTCTCGCTTTAATAATCTTCGATTCTCACTTCAATAACTTACGATCCTCCCTTCAATAATTCTCGATCCACACTTCACTAACTCTCGAAATACGCGAATACAGAACTTAAATAATAAACTTAATTTGCATAATCATGAAACCAACAGTGCCAACAGTGAAAGTTGGTTGAAAGAAATGTTTCCCTTTAAGAGTCCCCAAGGAATTAGTGAGAGCCGCGTATAGATCCGTCACAAATTTTGTTTATCAGCGCAAAAAAAAAAAAAAAAAAAAAAAGACCCAAAATTTTTTTTGCAACTAATTGTTATTAAATAATGTGAGTTACAATGCTCAGGCATTTTTCGACATAGGTACCATCATTTCTTACTCATTTATCGTAGCGAGGCACGATGGTTTGGATGCCCCCGTCAAGGAACGATTCCTCCGCCGATTGCATCCATTGGGTAGTAATGGATCTGACCTCGTTGTCGTCCCGGAATTGTTTGCCAGCCAGAAAGGATTTCAGCATTTTTAACACTCACCCTAGAGACCAGGTCTGTAGGGTAGTGTTAACTTCATCATAACTTCATTATGGAGCACATTTTCTTGTCCTTTTCTTTCTTCTTATTACTGCACCCATTTTCTGACCATGGACTCGCTAATCACATTAGAATCGTTCTTTTCTCAAATTTGCCTTTGAATTTCACACAAACTTAGTGTTTTTCTCATTCAAAAATTGGATGACCAAAATTTTCACTCGTGCTGTGAGTGTTAAATCATTTAAAATTTTTAAACTCTGAGCAACCTAATAAGAACGTTATAAGTCAACCATCTGAAAATGCATTTCCTCGCGTTTACCTATAACTCAGCAAAAAGCACACACATGCTTGAATTAATGCACAAAGAAGTTACGAGATGAAAATGCAAAACATAACTTACTTTCTTAGGGGAATCTATATACTCTTATTTTTGTTTTTAATCACCAAATGTGTCCCTTTAGTACTACTTTTATTGTAATGTTTTGTAACTCTATGAGATAAGGATACGCACACAATGTAAATTCAAGTTCTCTTCGATCGCTTCAAATAAGACATGTAATACAGAATATATTGTAAAAATTTTCCACTCTTGTGAAAAATTATATTTATTTGCTCATTAAAATTTTAAGTAAGTAGTTCATCATCAGATTTCACAAGAGAGCCATTATTCGATTGCATTACCTTAAAAGAATGCTAAAATAATGTGCATTCTAAAGTCTATTACTTCCGAAAGGAAATAAAAGGCCGTTATGGCCAAGTGGTCAAGGTCATGTATCCAGCTTGTAATGAGTTCAAACCCTAATAAAACTGGGAGATGATGCACATTCAACTTATCGTGGGTCAAAGACCTCACACACGTTGGCGAGTTATTGAAGTTAGGAGAGTTGAGAACCAGCTCAGATGTTGTTTTCGTCACTTGACCATGGTTCAAAATTGACCATGGTCCGTTGCCAATAATCCTCGTGCTTATTTATTCTGCAACACTAATAAACAGTCGCTCCCTCCAAAAGAAAATCACAGAATAAATAAACTCGCAGCTAAAGAGTGCAATAACGTTAAGTAAGTTACTTTTATTGTTTTATATCCATATGATGTGTTATTTACCATATGTTCTGCATATATATATATTCATGATTGTTCATTGCAATCTGTACAACAAGACATGATTAGTCTTTTTTCTCAGTCTTTCATCTTTTCAATGAGTCGATAAATGAGTACCAAGCTTGCTTGCGAATTTAACTCTGGGAGTTTCGTGTCAGACAGACCACCTGACCGGAACATCTGTTCATGCTCCTTAGGGCTCAAGGTCACGTATATCGATATGGGCACAGTAGACCTTGACCCTCATGTGTTGTTGCGTCACTGAGTTAAGTCTTTTTGAATTAAACTTCATTTTAAAATGTAATAATCCCCATATTGTAAGAATCTCGAATATAATGCAAATTTTAAAAAGTAAACTAAAATATTAAACCTTAATAATCTTTATTTAAATTTGAGAATGAAGATCATACACATCATCATTTGAATATTAAAGTATACTTATGGCTTAAAATATCACATTGGGTAAATCCATTTTCAAGACAATTAAAAAGTAAACCAAGATTTAGAAAGCTTAAAAGATTAAGAATATATCTCTTTAGAATTGTGTCAGTAGGATTTCAGTAAATGAAAATCTATATTTCCTCTTGAGATAGAGGATTACTTCTACATAAATACTGCATCTACAAAAATTTGTAATTCTTGTCAAGGAAAATATATTTAGAAAGGAAATATTGTATGAAACAGGAGGGGACAAAATTCAAAGCGCTGCTTTGTTGCGAAAATAAATAAATTCGTATTGTGTTATAAATAAACATTTAATTCAAAATATTTAATTTAATATTTGTTAGTTTAATTTTTGTTTTCTTTGAAAAATGTGTTTTTAACATTTTCTGTGAGATCACAAAATTAGTTATAGAGTGATTTTTTACAGTAGCTTCTCAATGAAATATCAATTTAAATATATACTAATCCATTTATATTTCTGACAATATAAATTCTGACTTACAATATTTACTTACAATTTCTGAAATAATTATTAGTTGTAATTGTGTAAGCATATATTAAAAAATCAATAACGGAATAGATATGCTGATGTATGCATAAAAAAATTTAAATTTGAATTTGGTAAACCTTTTCAAAGAATTCATAATTTTTGAGGTTGGCTTGATCTAATAATAACTGCATTTAGGGAAATTTTAATAGCTAGTTTGAGCAAATTTAAAAAAAATTGTAACTGTAGACTGTGTTATGATAAGGGTACTTAGTACTTAGGTTCTAAGATACTTACTTACATACTCGAAAATTGTAACAAATTGTTCTGAATAACTCAAGGAATATAACTGAATATTTGAAAAAATTAAATTAATTTTAAAAATAATTCTATTTTGAAAGTTTTCCTTTTTAAAGATTGGATTTAATAATTTCTGTAATTTTTGATTAAATGCATTTTTGTTTTTTATTCAAAACGATAATATACTAGGAAATGAAATATTACTGAAGAAAGAATATTTAATTATTATTGGGGGGGGGGCATCCCAGATTACAAATTTCATAAGTTTTATACTAGTGGTTTTGAAAGTGTTTGATAAATTATTTTTAAATAAAAGCTTTCATATCCGTTGCTTTATGACACTTTCTAGTGATTTAAATACGAATGACAGTTTTGTTTTCAGAGATTTTGTATTAAATATCTAAACTTTTTATAGAGTTTTAAATATTTTAATAAGTGCAACGCCAAATTGTTGCAAAATACGTTAAGAGTAGACGAAGTTTGGCTTTGTAATAAAGTTTTATGATTCTGAAATCTGAATTTTATTTGCACAATAGATGCATTGACAAGTTGTAAAATTCTTTTTGAGATTTAGCATGTTTAGCATTTTTTATAGATTTACAAGGTGCATTCTTGAACTTCAAACTATTTTTTTTGTTTTTCTACGTGTGAAAAGGACAACAGGGCTTTTTGGAACGTTCACACTTCGATTTTCAATTTCCCGATTTTCTATTTTCTCGCTGCTAAAAAGTTTTTTTAGTAAATTGTGTCAATTGTTCTCAAGCTAATTGCTTTCAACGTCATACAACTCTTTTCAGCAAAGCTATTGACAAAGTTTTTGAAATGCCACGTGTTGTCAATAAGTGTATTCCTATTGGAAATCTCTAAGCTTCACAAACTTGACTTTTCGTAGAGAATAAGATATATTTATTTCAACATAGAAAATCATTTTTTAAAAAATACAAATCGTATTCAATTCCTTATATTTTGTGTGTATGTGTGTTTACAATAATACCTCGAATTTACACAATAAGTGGGGGTGAGTGCTATCCGCTTAAGTCTTGGTATAATTTCCCATACTTATAAATCTTTTTTTGGGGGGGGGGGTACGAAGATGATCGAAAATAATTAAAAAAAATAATGTTGAATAAAGTTTTAAATAACACATGCTCATGCATTTCAATGAGCTCATCTATCGCTAGCCCATGGAATTCGATGAGGAATAGTACGCTTTATGTAAATGTCTATACCATTCATTTACCTTTATCAAAAAAGGTCAGGGATATCAATCACAATTTGAATTGAAACAATCATTTTGAGATCCGAGATGAATTAAACATCATGTCTGAAAGCCATAAAGAACCTTTGAATTTCATGAATTTTGGATTTGACTCGTCATTTGCATTTTACGATAAATGCCTTTTAGGTTAGGTAATATTGTGGTTTTGTGGTTGCAAATATAGGAAGAAAAAGTATGTTAGCAGCAGTTATAGGAATAATAGTATGTTGAGAAAGAACTTTTTCAGTGGATTTTGAAAAGTTGTTGGCATATTTTGCACTTGGAAAAATGAAGTTCTCTTTCGTGGGAGGGGTCGGGAAACTTTTCTGTTACTAGCAAGTAGGCTTCCGAAATAGTTTTCAAATCTGTTGGGAGAATGTTTCAGAATAAAGGCAATGCAGCTTGATTAATATAAATTTAAAACGTTTCATTGAATATTTCTTACTATCAATTTCATAAAACTTTTAAATACGAATATGTATACAAATTTCTGCATTCACCATATGTAAGGCTAACTTGCAATTAAAATGCATCTGAGAAGTACATAAAATGTCTCCTATAACAAAAATAATGTATAAAGTTTAAATTTTTACAATACATATTACAAATAATACAATAAATAAAAATATAATTTAAAAATAGATAGTTTTAGCTTTAATATTATTAAAGATTAAGTTTAGAACAGTTAATATTCATACACACATTGGAGGGCAAAATTTGAATATCTGACACATTTCTACATATTCTTCAAAAAAAAAATAAATAAACTACTGAACCAGTTCAAGTGAAATTTAGTTTAGATGTACTTTAAAGTATTATTAAAATGATAATAAAAATAATTATCGCTCGTGATTATTACATAATGATCATCAAATTATTATAATCCAAATAATGATGTAGCAAGATTGAACTCTTGAAGGGCTTAAAACAAGGTATAATCGACAGTAAAAATACATGCGGCTCTCTCATTGAGATGTTAACTCATGTTTTCTACGTGGATTTTTAATGGGATTTGAGGGCTAGAGTTTATATATATATATATATAGGAGAAAAGTTACTCACATTCACTAATTGAGATCTGAAAATCTATTAGACCACAGACTTGAAATTTAGTTAGCATGTTTCTTGTGCTGAGCAGGTATACATTAAATTCAATTTTGTGGAAATCAACCCCAAGAAGGGTTGCGAGGGATACAGGAACATTATAGATATATATAAAAACCCATTTTCTTCAACTATTAGATCTGCAGGCTTTAAGTTTGGGAAGCATGTTTATTTCGTTGAGTAGCATCCGATTACACTGAGTTTCGCGGAAATTACCTCAGGCATAAAGTGGGGTAGTAAAAGATAATTTTACTGCAGAAATTCATCCTTTCCGTTTCCTAATCAAGACGCCTGTAAGTACGTTTTTCAATACTATGGTAATATTTATGCTAAGCTTTATGCTAGGACTTAGATATAAACATCTTAAAAGCAATCAGTAAAAGCAATCAGTTAAAAGCAATCAGTATAAATATCGTAAAAATATCAGTCATACAATGCCATGCAACCCAGTGAAGCGGGTTCTTATAACGGCTAGTATATATATATATATGTATTCTTCTCTTTGAAATCTAATTTAAATTAAGGGGTTTTTAGATTTTTCCCATAAGTTTATTTAGTTATTGTCGAGCAGTTTTCTTTGTGTTTCTAATTTATAAATAATTAATACATTTCTTTAAGGAAATTTCCAAGAATAAATTGAATATGTAATTGACACTGCTGCAATTCTTATTCGTCTCTTATAAAGCGACAAGAAAATAAGAAATATTATACATAAATCCTATCTGCTTTCAGTCGGCCTTTGAATAGAAATGAAATAAATTGATTCCGATGTCTGTGGGGAATGCTTTGTAATTCAATCCCTGTCACGGTGTCGCAATGTTTTATTCTCAACGCATGATCGCGAGGGCATTTCTACAGCGAAACGAAATTGATAAAACAAATTAGTAAAGAAGAAATACACAATCACTGTATTCTTTAAAAAGATATTCGTGTAATCTGATAGGATCAAATATATTTAGTTAAAATAATCTCGCATATGCCTTCTAAGAAATGGAAAAAGATTAGAAAGAAGTAACTTTATTTGTGTTACAATAACTTTATTTTTACAATGAAATGATTCAACGAGAAAATTGGTAGGGGGAAACCTCTTTATTCTCTAGTTTGTAATACTTTCTTAAACTTTTTATTGAACTGAGATGGAATAAAAGAATTGACATTGTATGAAGCAACCAGTATTCATTATTACAATTTCTTTAACATTGGACTTTTATTTATGTTTCTTATATGACTGAGATTCCAGAACTTTAAATTAAATAATTTGTATTGATTTTTTTATTAGCGCATAGATTATATTCATTTCATGACGTTTTTGAATATTTTTTTGCTGCCAAACTTGATTTCATATCAAATTTTCTCTAAAATATAGTCTTCTATTGAAATGTCAACTGTGGAACAGAAGTAACAATTTACCTAACTAAATTTCTAATTTTGGACAGCAAAAATTAATGTATTTACACAAAATTAAATGTTATCGATTCTGTATTATGTGACACAGTTTTTTCATCTGACACCTGCAATGTGGCCATGATATATCTAAGTTGCCTCTGATTGCACACACAATCTCCTAGTAAATACGAGGGCTATTTTTTAACTAAGAAAAGTCCGTTTGTTTTTTAAAAAAATAACAATGTTTTGATTTCAAAAACCTTTATTTAAGGATTGATCATACTTTTGCCTATTTTTCTACATATTTGCCGAGTTTATTAATGCACTTGCCATACCTTAGAACTAATTTTTGAAAATCCTTTTCAAAGAAGTCTGCCACCTGGTCGGACAGTGACTTCGTTGTCACTGTAGCGCTTCTCATCAAGACTGTGTTTGAGGTACCAGAAAAGGTGGGAATCCTTAGAGGCGCGGAGTCTGGGCTGTACGGTGCATGGTCCAAAACCTCCCAGCCAAAAGATTCGATTACGTCCCGAGTCGTTCGAAAAGTGTGAGGCCCTGCGTTATCGTGGAAGAGCAAAACACCTTTTGACAGCATGCCACGCCGTTAAGAAGTGAAAGCGGCCGTGAACTCTTGGATGTCCGACCTTCCGGCAGATTTCTTTGAAGATGATTTTCAAAACTTAGTTCTAAGGTATGACAAACGCATTAATAAACTCGGCAACTATGTATAAAAATAGACAAAAGCATGTACAATCCTAAAATAAAGTTTTTTTTTGAAACAAAATATCGCTATTTTTTTAAAAAACAAACCTTGTATAAACTCTCCTATGGTGCGCTCTGATAGCCGTGGTACTCTAGTGGTTATGGTCACAAACACTTGGTAAGGTCGCCATTAGCTCCAGCCCTAGTGACATTGAAGATCCGCCGTATAGAGGGGCTGATGCACGCTATAAACCTGTCCCTGCTCAAAGTCTTAATGTCGGCTTAGTGTGGAAGTTGCGAAAGGGTAGGAGCCAGCTCAGGTGTTGCCTTCACCATTGTTAAGAATTCAGAGGTGTATTTCAAATAATCCTTCTGTTGCTTTGTAGTGCAAATTTAAATACTCACTTACTCCTGGTGCTTCTGAAGATCCGCTATAGAGGAGGGATGATCACCATTCAATCTCTATTGTCCTTATCACTTAAACAAGGTTCAAAATACCCATCTAATAAGTACGTCACCAATAGCCCTTGCAAAGCTTTAAATGCAATATTAAGGAACAATCCATAGATGGGGGGGGGTACAAATTAATATAATGGCAGTATTGTTTGAGGGTTGATTAAAGTACAAAAGAATTACAACCGGTTAAGAAATTACATTTATTTTTTTTTTCAGTTACGGAATTATCCGAATATATTCCTATATTTTTTTTTTGAAGGGAATTCATTTTGAATGCAATTCTTTATACAAACAGTCAGGAAAGGGAAGACAACTGCATTGTAATTCCTTAAGTGAAATGACTTTTTTAAAAATACAGTGAAAATCGTTTAACACGAAACTGATGGGACTGAAATACTTTTTCGTTTTTATATAATTTCAAGAAAAGGTATATTGAGAAAAAAAAACCCTTACATTCAAAAGAAAAAGTTTATTAGAGTACGTTTTATTCACGAGTAGGTCTAACTCTAGTTCAAGCATTTCCATAACTTACACTATTTTTTAATTATTGTTGATAATATGGTGTTAGCAATATGAAAATCTAAACAAATTTTTGTTTTTGTCTTCTGGTTTTGATCAGCAGCCTTAAGAAGCTCCATCTTCATTTTAAACGAATTAGTAGTTTGCTTCCCCCTTGCACAATGACTCTTTACCATTGTTCTTATAAGAAAACTGGGAACCAAGCTCACTGATTTTTACTAGCACTGTGATGTACTCGTCACCAAATTCCAAAGCGAATTGATGAGAGATATGGTTTCGTGTGTTTTTAAAGGTGCAGGGTGAAAGTAGCTTTCAGATTAACAAAATAATCTTGTGTCATAAGCTACCCTAAGGGTATTTGAATGCCAAGCTAATCACTTTTCTACGAAGCATGTGAAACCATATATATCTCTTTCATTCCACACACTTCTTAAATTTCGCCTGCGTGTTCTAGTGTTTTTCGTATTTTGTTCATTTCCAAAAGGGGATTTTTTTCATTTTTAGCGGTTTAGTGATTGTCGTTTCGTGATAAAAGAAAAAAAAGGCAATAAAATACATAGTAGTTTGTCGGGACCGTTGTATCATTTTGTCTTAAGCGTTTTCACGTTAAACGTACTTCATTGTACATTAAATACCAACATTGTAGGTATGTATATGCATATTGAGATAAAAGGCAGTAGGGGGAATAAAGGATACTAAAATAATACGTAAATTGCATGTACTAAGAGAAAAAAAGCAGCTCTGATTTTATTAAATATATTAAATTTAACACATATCAGAGAATTGTTACAAAATAAAAAGTTTAATAAGTTTTCCCCAATAAATTTACATTTTTTCTTTTAAACCTATAAAATATAGCTTGAAATATAAAAACAAAATCACAGGTCCAATATTACAATATTCATTATTTTGCCCTAAAGGCTGTTTTTCTCATCCCTTGGAAGAGTATTTTGCAATTTAATGTTTCGTATAATGATTTTTCGTATGGCATTTTTCTTTTTGAATTTTTCAATTTAGCACTATACACTTTCGCTTTTGCATAGCATTATCGAAACTAAATTTTCAAATATAGGGCCAAGTTAGCTTTCTTTTATAGCTAACGGCACTTTGTGATTAAGTACTTTGAGCTACAAAGATGAATTTCTCCAAATAATTTAGTTCGGATGCAAAAACCCATGTTTTTTTTTTACTGTTTAAATGTTGAATTGTTTTTTTCGATGAACCATAAACGCCTCAGAATAATAAATTTTGAAATGAATATATATCTTTTGAAAATGCATATTATGCATGCAGCAGCCGGAGTTAAAAATTAGTTCCGAAGTTGCCAGGGATTATAAGTAATTTCCTAATGAAAATGAATGTAAACTTATCCTGAGGATATCATAAAATTATACAAATAACATTCCGGTATGCTTAGAATAAATCTCCAACACTCTTTCTCGTTTATCTAATTTTTCTTAAGTAATTCTCCAATATTTTCTCAATCGTTAATAATTTTTTCCAATATACAATTTTAAAATTTCTTTCGCAAGAAAAAATATGCAAATATTTATAGTTCAATGAGTGAGTGTTTATTAAGGTGGAATTTGTGCTATTTGATCACGATTTGATCACTAAATCACGATGCTATTTGTGATAGACCTGGTAGTACTAAACCATACTCAAGTGATGAGGCGAATACCTCAGCTGGTACCCACTCTTCTAACTTCCATACCACGTCAACGTAAGGACTTTGAGCTTCAACGTATGAAACGTGTATCATCCCCTCTGCACAGTGGGTGTGGCGACGGTAACCTAGTGGGCAAGAACATGAACTCATGGCTAACGCGTCATGAGCTTGAGCCCATTACGCTGAAGACCTGCCGTGTAGAGGGGGCCGGTGCACGTTAAATCTGTCAAGGATCAAACTTCATCCCATTCGTGTGGTGTGGCAGTTAGGAGATGGGGTGCTAGCTGAGGAGTCGGTCTCGTCATTTTGACCATGGTTTAAGACTACAAGGTCCATCGGCAATAACCCTATTTCAACAAAACAGTAAAACGAAAAAAAAAAACTCAATTCTCTACACGGCGAGTTTTTAGTGGCATCATAACTCAAACTTGCAACTTGACAATGCCAGTCAGGAATACGTGGCCAAGATCAATTAAGTGAATTCAGAAATTTACCATGAAATATATTCTGGTTCATACATTATATTAAAAGTCAAAAGTTTTATAATAAAACTGTTGGTGAAATTTAAAATCATATTCTTTTAAAACAAATTAATTTGTATCGGAAAAATAACATTGCTTATTTTTCGGGAACAATAAGAAAAAGTTGGAGTAGAAAATATTAATATTTTCAGAGTTAAAAGCTTTTCGCTTTTAAAAACAGAATTTTTCTCCTGAAATTTGCCATCATCAATATGCAACATGATTTCGATATTATACATTGTATCTGAAAAATATCCAAACGAAGAAAAAACAAAATTTATGCGTACAAGCCCCCTTTTCACCATTCTTATCTAGTCTATTTTTATGCAATACTTACCAGGCCATACAAATCTCAAAAGGAGACCCCTGAGGCTCGCTTAGAGCTCCTTTGAATTGAAGTTAGATAACTAAATTTCTCCAAGATGTGACTGAGGTGTTAATAGGCAGAAATGCTCCCAGGAAATCAATAAACAAATATGCAACTTCAGCAACTTTTCCAGATAGCTTTCTGCTTGTTTTTTCACTTTTTGTTGACGTGTTTGATTAACTTTTTTTTTAGTCTTTTAAGCCTCATAATGTTTTAAATTGCATGACTTGCAGCATTTTATATATTAATAAACATTATTACTTTGATACGTTTATGATAAAAAAAAAATACTTCAAAATTTATATAATTTACCATTTCTTCAAGTAATTCCAATACTTTAACTTCTTCTTTTCTCTATTATTTGAGTTAAATTTGTTTTAACTTTTATCAGGCAGATGCATTTTACATGTGCAGATGATTTTTTTGGAATTATTTTAATCAATATTAAATACAAAAATATATCAGAATAAAATAGTGTATAGCAGTGCTTCTTAAAGTTTCAATATTTGCGACCCAATATTTGATCCTAATTTTCATCGCACCCCCCCCTTCCTCTATACAATAACTATGTATTTAATTCAATAATACACTTTGACGCTGAAGCTAAAATACGTCTTTAACCTCTTAAGTGCTACCGGCGTATATAAACGTCTCGCTAAGCGAAAGCGTTAATTACGCCAGATGTATATATACGTCTTTCCGAAGTACGATCTTTTATGTGTACTGCTTTCCATAAAAATATTCCGAATTCCTTGGAATGTAATAAACGAAGCTCCAAAGTGTTTGCGACATTCAGTTCGGAAGTTAAGGGAATAATTATAAACCGTACAAATTATCAACATATGTGTTAATTTTTGTATATAATTCTGCTGTTGTAATTAAGAAGTTTTTTAAGCAATCTTTTATTTTCGACTTTTGAGTATGCTCACGTCCCACCTCCCAACATAGAGTGTTCATGCCCCTCTAGGGGGCACGCCCTACAGTTTGAGAAACGCTGGTGTATAGGGCTAAAGCTTTTTATTAAAAAATCTCTGTGGGGCCTTGGTAGACTAGTGATTATGAACTCTTTGATGGTGTTGTCGAGTCATGAATTCGAGGCCACTAAAGACCCACCGTGTAAAAGTGCTGATACTCGTTAAATCTGTTGGTTCGGAAAGTCCTCACGTAAGTGTGATATGGAAATTAGGAGAGTCATATGCCACTGGAGTGTCGTCCTCGTTGTTTGATAACGTTTAAAATTATCGGGTTCGTCACCAATAATCATCAATAGCCTTATAATTCGACGTTAGTTAAGTACTCACTCAAAAAATATCATGTGTACTAAACTTTTCGTATATTGTTATACATATTGTGTTAATTAATGTATATGCATATAGTTAGCTTACGATGTAATGTGGTGAAGTGCACCAAAATGTTTTTATTTTTATTTTAGAAAAGTCATTTACGTTAAAATAAAATAAATGAAAGACAAATATTCGATTTGACCTGTTTATTGAATGAATAGTTAGGTATAAGACCAATACGTAGAAAATAAAGCAGCTTAGGACTGATTTGTAGATTTGAACATTTTTATTATGTCAAACCTTTTCCTTTGTTTTAGCTACGTAATAAATTTGTATACAGTTATTCTTAAATTGCAATGAAAATTATAAAATTACGTGTGATATATTCATATTCTAGCAGTAACATAGTTTTATAACCTAATAAGAAATAATTGAATAACGCGAGTGAATAAAAATGAAGGAAAACTATTAATCATTGTAAAACTACAATTTAGATTATATTAACAAAAATATCTACATCACACAAAAACATAGCTTTACAAAAAAGGAAAAGAAAATGAATTAATTAATTATCAAATCAGTTCTATCTTGAAATGTTTTTAATTTGCTAAAGCAAATAAATTTGAAAAACAAATCAATTAAATAAATTCGGTTTGCAATGCATTTTTATAATGCGTCATAAATACACATTTAGATAATACGATCCACTTCCAGATTTACATTGAACGGAAACGGAAATTAGCCAGCCAGGTGGCGTACTTGGCTTTGCATGCCTTAGGTTTCGGGTTCGACCCCGGCCCAAGTCGATGGATTTTCTTGATGCAGAGAAGAGACAGCGTCAATGTCGTATGTTTATGCGGTATGTAAAATATCCCTTGGAGTACCTGTTTAGCTTTAGTGCCATCTTGAAAATAAAATTCGTAGATCAATTTCATATTGTCAGAGCTGAGAGGCGTCAAAATTACTTGCGGCAGTTGTTTTCTCATTTATGGTACTGCACTCAAAAAGCGATACCAGCTCTCGGGGAATGTCCTGGGTCTGCAATGGTAAAAATACCAATCCGCAGCTCCATTGGAAAAAAATACGAAAAATTATAGTTCAAGAGATGAAATCGACCCATTAAACAGCTTTAGATCTTAATTTCTCTCAATATACTGGAGAATAATAAAACTAAATGTATTATATAAAAAAATATTTATAAACATTGCATGGGTCACAAAATTATGAAAGATATTTGTGTTTCCTATCATCTGTTCGGATTTACGTCAAAATGACTGGAGGGGGAACCAAATGTGAATAGACACCAAAATAAATTCTAAAAATAACTGGTTAATAATGTAATTTGATTTTTATCGATATCATCTAGGGGTTTTTATGCTTTAAAAAATTGCGAAATAAGAGCAACAGTTGTTAAAAGATTGTTTTTATTTATCTTATTGAAGAAAAATCACTGTGTACCTAGATGCTGTGTTTGAAAACTTGGTGATACATTTTTTGTTCATCTGCTCTTGTAGTTAGTCTAACAAAAATATTTAATATGAAACAAGACTTTTCTGACCTCTTTGGTAAATTTATTTATGAGCTTGAAACATGACACACACAAGCAGTACTACATGTCTAAACCACTTAAATTCTGAGGAAATGATTAAAATGTTGTATTTATTTGAAATGGAATTCCAATTATTTGACCGAAACCTCAAATGTGTAATTCTAAAAACTAATATTGCTCTCTTCTAAGTAGTGTCTATGATTATATAATTAACTGTATTCATATGCAAAATAGACTCATTTTGGTATATGTAATTATAATATGAAAATCGCTCTTTAATGTCTATGCATATTTTATCTCCATATATGTTTATATTAAAATGTATAAATGGTAATGTGTTACTTTATTCCTTCCTGTAATAAAGAACTGAAATATTTTTCACAATATATATATATACATATATAATTTTGATAACAGTTTTATACATTGTATTAATTGGCATTATTCAATTCGAATCCACTGAATAATAATTTGGAATATTTAATTAATATTTTAATAAAAATAATTTGAAAAAAAAAAGCTATTCACATGAGGCAATATAAAATTTTTAGCATTATTTAAAATATGTATTTATTGCATTATTCCATGTTCTTCCGAATACAATCTAAGATAAAGTATACCTTTACAGTTAAGCATAAAAGTAAACATTTAACCTCCAGTTTAGAAACTGAAATAAAGTTTGTAACTTCCGATTGAATAATTGATAAAAAAAAATATTACACTTCCTGACTGTTTAAGAATTGCCGATTTCGGATTTCTGACAAAAACAGGAAATTCTTACGCGTCGACTCCTTTTTGAAAAGAGAATTCCAAAAGCGCTTTGTTGAAAGCGTGTTTATCAAAGCGGAAGACAGTGGCCTGTGGAAATTCGTAAGTTGCATCTTAAGTCATTCCACAAAAGCTCGCAAGAGTTGGTGATGATCATAAAGCTTCGGGAAAGAGGGAGATATTATTTTGAAACAGAAATATCACTTCCGGTATCGTAAATATTTCATTCTTCTCTTTAATGTTTTCCCTACGGTAAACATGGAAGTACATAATTCTATTTTTACGAAGTTGGGTAGGTTGGGAGAATGGAATAGTCCTGAAAAGAAATGTTATCATTGAATGTTTATTCTGAAAAAGTCTTTATATGGATGTGTACTGTGAATTTTAAGAATTCTATTGTGTTCTTGTTTAAGTTCGTATTTTTAGCTTGCTAGTAAACATAAACCTGGTTCACGGTCAGCTCTTTTATTGAATGATGACTGTTTTTCAAATGCCTGGAAATATTGCGAATGTGAATTTATTTAATAATTTAATCGAATAAACGTATTCTAGAGTTACGATACATTTTTATTCTTTGAAGTTTTTCTTTGATCTTTAGATATGAAAATCAAACGAGTGTATTTCTTTTATATTTTATTTCCGTAGAAATTCTCTTATTTTGATAAACGTAGCTGTTACAAATAAAATTAAAAAATATTGCATGCATATATTAAAATATTAAAATTAAAAAGAATATATTAATATTAATTAAAATTAAGTTAATAACATTCGTATAAATTAAACAATATAGTCACATCCATACGCATTTTTTTCATTTCTAAAAAGACTATATGCATTCATATAAGAGTAAATACAATAAAAATAAAAAAATTAACCAGTCTTATAATAATTAAATCTTAATGGACACTTGCCGGAGGTTTTGTCATGTTAGGATTGTTTCACACACATATGAAAAAAAGTAAACATCTTTCCTTCAATAATATAACTACATTAAGAAAGTTAATGTGTGACGGATCTATAGGGTTCCTTCCACTAACTCCTTCGGGATTCCTTTAGAGAAAGAATTCTTTCAACCAACTTTCACTGAAGACAAGAAAACGTGATTATGCAAATTAGGTTTAATATATATATTCTGTATTCGGGGGTTTTGAGAGTTAGTGAAGGGAGAATCGAGGATTAGTAAAGTGAGAATTGAAGTTTACTGATGTGAGGATATCTCGGATGTGAAGTGAATTAATGAGAAGCGAGCAATCCGGCATTAATACGTAAACAGTGCAAGACGTGTGAAGTTGGATCTCTAAGAAGGGCTCAATTCCACTATTAGTGTTCAAGGCCTCATCTAAAGATTAAAGAATTACCAGAGTTCAGGTACTGTGCGACTATTTTAAATAGAAGTTAGAGAGTTAAATTGTCTGTGCACGTCCAAAGTAAAAACAAGCTTGTTTAAGTTATCATAGGAATGTAATTGAATGATCGTATTCCTATTCGTATTCCCAATCTATCTTGTCTCACCTCAGTCTTCTAAGTGTTGATAAGATTTATCTTAATTGGATTATTATTGTGTCTGTGTTGAATATTGTGACAAATAAGCAATAACTAGTGAATCAAATCGTCTGATAAATTAGTTTCTCCCACACATTTAGCCGGGTTAGAGGGAAGAAGGAATAATAATTCCTTACAAATGTACTAAAAATATAGCATACGTATACATATTAAGCAAATTGATTATGGAAAAATTGCATTTTGATAGTTATTAAGATTTAAAAAAAACACTCTATAACCGGTTACCATGCGAACTTTCCCTTTCAAAATTAAGTTTTATTAAAAGTTCAAGGGCAATGGAAATGTGATTTGTTAGATGAGTTTTATTATATAAAGCAAAGGTTTTGCAAAGTTAAAGTAAAAAGGTATTTTCACCTCTGTGTGGAATGAAATAATAACTATTATAGCAAGTATAGATTGCAGTTCCTCGCCAGAACCAAATGTTTATCTTCTACCTAAAGTAAATCACATGGTCAAATCATCCAACCAGTTTAAATTTGGGTTCCGATTCAATTCCTCTCCAACGGTGAGAGGCATCGTTGGGAAATCATCGTCTTAGATCCAGCATTTATTCTGGTGATTATAGATAAGTGCATTTTGATTATTTCGAAATAGATATATGAAATTGGTCTTCTCCACATGCTTTGAGTGGAGCTTAATAAGCAATTAAGTGATTATTTGCGGCTGTAATTATTGTTGATGTTTCGTATCATATCAATTACTCCTAATTTCATGTCGCTTTTGTGTCACAAACTTTACAAATACAGAATCCTTGGTGTTTTTTCAATCAGACTTTGAGTGGACCTTTACAACTCTACTTTTTATTTATTGGAAAATAGAGGGAAATCGCTTTTAATTTTAAGCAAACAACATTCAGATATTTCATGAAATACACACTAATCTACGTATACTAAATATGTCGTTTAATACTTCATAACAGAGACTGTCATTATACTCCTGTCTCATTAGAAAATTTTTTAGATGAGTAATTATAGGAAAAATACTTTTGAATTAATTTTTAACATATATTGAAAGGTAATTATATCAGAAAAATACGGAATGGCTTTCTGTTGGACATTTTATTTACAGGAAAATATATCATTTAAAATAGATTTATTCAATTCATCCCACAATTGGGTTCATAAATGTTCCCTTTGTACTTACGTTTGGAATAAATGAAACCAATTAAAATTAAAGGCAAAAAACATTATACGTATCTTTAACATAAATTAATACGTAAAATTTTCTAAGATTACTGAAATCTATAAAAACCAACAAGTTTTGATCAGTCAAAATAAGTACTATCTTACTCAATCAATAAATATTATTAATAGAATAAAACGTATTTTATACTATTTTCAAAAACAGGTATAATTTTAAAAGTTATAAAGGCATATTACCTCGGATTACCATGCTTAAAACTAAATATGCTACTAAAATTAGCATTTATGATTAAAAAAAAACAGTCTAGAAATATTCATATTAGGAGAAAGATATTGACAAAATAACACTTTGCATATTAATTAAACACATTTAAGCCTACGAAAAGAATTACACTAACGAAATCTCTGAACAATAACAAGGATCTACTTGTTTTCCTATAATCGCCTCGAGCTAAAACTAAGCCTGCCAAAAAGTTGAATTTTTCATTAATTTGCCAGGATATAAATTTTGTTGCTAATTTGTTCTATTTATTTCGCTAAATTAAATTTGATTTATTGTGTGTTTTTATTCGAGATGGGGGAAACTAGGTATAAATTTATAGTTCATCCATACCATCAAATATGAATGTGCACTTTTATTATAGATCATAAGGAGCCATCCATCCATAAACGTTTCATATCGTAACAAAAGAATGCTAGTCTTGAATATTATATTTGATAGTATATCAATTATGAATTCTCATGCATTTTTTGTCTTCGTCACAGAAGAAATTTCACTACGTCCGCTATTAATCCATTGCTTGTTTTTTATTTATTTATTTTCGAAATATGAGGCACATATAAATTTTCAAATCAGACCTATTCTGTATTTCAGATATTTTTATCAAGTGATAATATTCTTAATGAAATCTTTATTGTGAGTGTGTTTCTTTGAATAAGTATGAAGAAATTTCAAGAGGAGGAACATAAAACGCAGGAATATGTATATATATATATACATATACCAAATTTTATTTTGTCAAAATAAATTAAACTTAATCAAATTCATGAATGCGAAAAATTATTTATTCTGAAAACAATTTAAAAATAATTTTGTCTTAAGTCATAAGGAAACAAAACTGTTCTTACATTGTCAATTTTATTTACCTGTGTTTAAAATCATATAAGGTTAAATTTTGTTTTAATATTATCAGACATTAGATTTTGTTAATGTTATATTATAGTGCTCTTAGTAATTTTACACCCTGTAGCACTTTATAATATAACATGATTACTTGCTCAAATAAAAAGAAGTTTTATCATATATATTCTTGACTTACAATTTATGTCATAAAAGTACAATACCCAAGTTTCAGTAGGTAAACATTTAAGAGTAAGACTAGTAGTTGTGTCCCCTGATTAAGTTATGAAATTTTCCCTTGTATATAAGAATAATGATGACAAAAGGATTATGTACGTTGCTAAGAAAAATTGCGGTGATGCAAAGTATGAGGCTATCCTAGCAAACAAAAAGAAAATATCTGTAGAGATGAATATATGGCAGAAGGCGTTGATAGCTCTTGGCAGAATTGTGGTTATTCATCATCGAAATACTGTGGTGTAGGAAGCTAAATGACAGATAACTCGTTACAAGTTATCTAATTTGTTAAGAAAGCTACAAATTGGATAACTTGTTACTTTTACAGTATAACACATTTACATAAATAAAATTTAATTGAATTAAATGTATAAGTTAATTTTCTATGAATAAGTTTTTTTAGTTTAGCTTAAAAATTAATTGTATTGTTCTTTTTTTAAAAATTGTCATTGATCACTAAGCTTCAATATTCATCCCTAAATGGTATTATATGTATTGTTATACATTAGAGTTACATATTGGTATTATATATATTTCTTATTTATGTATTTTATATGTAAAAAATATGCTTTTACCCTAAACATTTAATCTTATACCTTTATTTCTATAAATTGTAATTACGACTACCATAGTTCGAAATGCAAGTCTCATTTCATTTAACTTAAAAATGATTAAAACCAGTACTTTGACAAATTTAATCGTGATCCATAGAAAAAGAATATTTTAATAGCTTACATATGCCTTGATGAGAGATAAAAACCGTACATAATTTCTAAAAGTAGCTATTTCCCTTCACTTGAACACGTGATAATATTTTCCCTAATATATACTCTTCGATCTGAGTATATAAAACAATTATTCTGTTTTGTCGCTGGACAAATGTATCTAAATGATGCATAAAACTTGCTCTCTCCTAATATTTAAAATAAATTAACCAATTCTAGGGTTTTTAATACGGCTCTTTATCTTTCCACAACTACAATATCTCAACTTTTAAATTAAACATGACAGTATGTATGCGTAACGGAATTATAAAAAAATATACAGATAATGGAGTAGAAAATAAAATCTTATTATATTAAAGAAATTATTCATATATATTAGAAACTCATTATTTTAACTTTAGAAATGACTGCAAGAGACTTCATCTCTTATCTCGTTTCTATTAAAATGCACAGCATTGGTTAATTAAAATAAGTATAAATACTCAAAGGGCAGTGGGTGAAACCTCCATTAAGAAAAAAAAAATTTATAAGAAGAGGGCAACCATACACATCTCATGTTATTTGATGCAATTACGTAATGATAGGAAGTAATATAATAAAATGCTGAGCATTGATTAAAGTAAGTTAGGATATTAAATTCGAAAATAATTTAATTTTATGTACTATAAACATGTATGAAATCTATTAAGGAATACATAAGATTTTTGAAGTTATTTACAGCAATATTAAGTTAAAATATTTTGCTTTTTTATTTAATTGAGGTTATTACTTTTAGAATCCTGATTTTGAGTTCTTTTGTTGTTTAGTTTCAATTGAATTAGAATATACTAATAGAATTGTCTTAAAATATTAGTAGGATAAAAACATTTTAATTCAACTTTTGCGCAAAAAAATGGCAGTTTTAAAACATTCTCCTTTTATGAAAAATGCTATTATGTTATTTTCCTATATATAACTAAGACGTTTCTACAAATCCTGAACTAAATGTTTTGAAAAACTCCCGTTATCCAATTCTTACTATTAGTTCACTCTCTCCCTATATATATGCATTTATATATACATATATATATATTGTTCAAATTTCCAATCGTTAATAAAATATTTTCTCTTCATCTATTCAGACTCGAATACATTTTGTAAAACTTGTAATAGATGTACTTGATGTAAATACAGTTTTTTAAAATATTAATTCATTAATAAAAATTTTTTAAAAAATGAATAGATAGCATTCAAAATAATAGTCCAACAGCATATATAGGAAGAAAAATCGCATTCGCTGTGTCCCTGAAGCACGTTGGAGTTTTAATCAAAATGTCATAAGTTCGAATCACAACTGAAATGATCCAATTTCTGAGAATGTGATTTCTCTTTTATTATACTATTTTCTTAGAATAATTAAATTTAATTACTGGATAAATAAATAGTAAACAAAAAATAGTCCAACACCATATATTGAAAGGAAATAGGACAGTTTCAGGACAATCACATTCTATCTTTCCACTTAATATTGTGATTCTGTCATGTATATACATATTTATATTAATTGTTACCATTTAATAAAAGAAATGTAGTACTGAATAAATCAGTTGGGAAAAAATAATTTTTTTAAGAAAATTTTTCCTTTTTCGAAGATTTTCTGCCTCAAACCAATATCGACTGCGTTTTCTTAAAACACGCTACTGTCCTTGATTAGTCTAAACCGGTTTGACCATATGATCATGACATTCGAAAATGTTTCACTTCAGTTGCTGTAAGAAGTGGTTGCTTGAGTGAATTATCTCTTTCTGACATGTATTTAAAAAACGGATATCACTCCCATGAAAATGACTAGAATAGTTACCCTACTTTTATGACTCTAAAGGATATTGGTGAAGCAGTTGCAATTGGAAAATCCAGTGTTTCTAGGATTATTAATCAGAAATAATAATTGGAAGTGTGTTTCCAAAACGAAAGAGTAAATGTGTACACAAGCGCAAGACCACACCTCGAATAGACAAATTTCTTGCACAAAATAGTACAATAAATCTTTACAAAACAAGAAGAGATCTTCAGAGAGAAATATTAGCTACTGGTATTAGCGTGGATTCATCGACAGCTCAGCGAAGGCTTTTGAAACTGAAAGATTTGCAAGAAAACCAATCAAAAAACAGTTATTAACACCTGCAATGAAGTAAAAACGTTTGGATTTGGCCAAGAAATATCAATCCTGGACTGTACGGGATTGGAAGAAAGGTTTTATTCAGCGATGAGACTCATTTTCTTGTGCAAGGATTTCGACCAAGATTTGTCAGGCGAAGTGGTAGAGAACCCATCAGGGAACAACATCTTATTCAGACAGTTAAGCACCTTCAGAAACAGATGTTTGGGGAATATTTTACTTCGGAAGGATCTGACAGCTTGGTAGCAGTTGAAAGGATGAACTATAATAATATATTTCTATAATATAAAGTAAAATTGTGCCTGCGATTCAAACGTTCACTGGTGGTATTGATATCTATCAACAAGATCTTGCTCCATGCCAACTTCTAATCTAGAAACGAATTTTTTTCAAAAGCAGAAAATAATGGTTTGGAATTGGCGTGGTAATTTTCCTGATGAAAATCCCAATGGAAATTTGCCGAACATTGTAGAGAAGCATGTAAATAAAATGGACTTCTCAGCAAAAAAAAAATAATGATTGAGATTGCTATAAAAGTTTGGTTCCGTGATGACCAGATGAAAAATTTACGTACTAATTTGGTGGAATTAATGCCATACCACAGTGTTTCTCAAACTGTGGGGCGCGCACCCCTAAGGGGCGTAATGACTCTACGATGGGGTCACCAGCCTATTGAAAAGTCGATAACAAAATATTATTTTTTTAAAAAAATATTAATTTACCGAAAGTAAGCAAACAAAATACATTCCGACATAATAAAAATAAAAATTAACATTTACACTGATATAATACACTTATGCATGTATCAGTACTGTATTATGCATTTTATAATTAACTAGCTGTACCCATTCACACGTTGCTGTGTTTGCACAAAAAGGCAGTTTTGATACCTCAAACGTAATTTATTAATGATCAAATGTATACAATACATCAAAATGAAAATTAACAATAAATTTTTCTTTACATATATGTCATTTGAATACAGCATATGTACAAAACATAGATATACATAGTTGATGGTAGAGTAAACATGCTTCTTCACTTGCGATATAAAACAATACTGCAAATGAATTTCAATTGTGCAATAATTTTGTAATTATTATATATCATCATGAAATGAATGATATTTGATGATTGATGGTGAACTTTATCTTAGTAGTGCTTGTAAATATACACCATTTTTTTGTTTTCATATCTGGTGCAAGAACAAATCAATTTGATGGTTTTCCAACTCGTGAACACCCAGCGTACAGCTGTCCATGTGAGAAGCATGGATTTATCAAATTTAATCCACATATTCGCAATGATTGTCACTGTGCTTTGTTAACGGTCATTGCAAAGGCTAGTCGTACAGGAAACTGTAGACGTTTGAATTCAAATGGAGTATCCGTTGGTATCATGGGAATGTATGTTAGTAGTACATGTTCCCCTTGGTGTTTTCCATTTAAAATGGTTGCCTCAATTATGTTATTCATTAATTTTTTTACCGATAGCCTAGTCCCATTGCATAGTCGCGGTGGATTTATATTTCGTAGAAGGATGATTGGTGAACCAATTTTCAAAGATAAAATATGCGGTGGTATTCCTGGTAAATCCAATTAATTAAAAAATTCTATTGGATAATTAAATGATTCATCGTGATTGACAACAATATCTATGGATTTATATGTTGTTTCTTCATCAGGTATTTCATTTTAAATTGTGCAGTTTATTAAATTCACATCAATGTTTTTGGCTGCCAGTATAGCACGCTCACTAACATATTGCTTATTTTTATAATTCTGCGATAAATTTGGAAACACTTTGGCAATCAATTAATTCATCAGTGGATTTTACAATGCGACAAAAGCTTTCTTGTATTGTAATACAGTGTGTGGATTCGTCCATTTCTATTTTACGATTCCCAATATCTAACCATTGTTTTGCAAATCGTTCAGAAGATTCATCTTGTTATAATTGAACACGCATATTGATCTTTAAAGATATTTTCACCACATACCGCCATAACACCGATGATTTGAGACATGCATTCAATTCATCTGCAGGTGTTGAACGTGGTATAACTGGTAGAGTTTGTCAAAAATCACCAGCTATCAAAATGAGGGCACCACCAAAGAGCTGCTCATTTCCTTTCAAATATTTTAATGTGCCACTGAGTGCTTCCAATGATATCTTGTGTGTCATGGTGTATTCATCCCATATTATAAGCTGACATGATCTTAGTACTTTTCCCATCCCAGAATATTTGCTAATATTACATGTTGGAGTTTCAAGTACCTGCATATTTAATGACAATTTCAATGCTGACTGTGCTGTTCACCCTACTGTCCAAAATAGTTGCTGCAATACCAGATGATGTTATAGTAAGTTGAATATTATTTTGGGATCTTATAGTTGCCAGGCTAATTGAAATAAGAAAAGTTTTGCCAGTGCTTCCTGGTGCATCTAAGAAATATAAACTACAACTCTCGTTAGATATAGCATTTATAATTGTGTCATATGCTGTTCGTTGTTCTAATACCAATTTTGGCAGATAATTCGAACAAATGTTTGTAATTCATTAACGTCGAAGGACGTTTCTCGTTGTATGTCACGATCGAAAATTGCATTACCATATCTATTTGGAGCAATCATTCCCAATTCTGTCTGGGATTTGTTCACTATTAGATGTACATTGAATGTTGGAATTAGCATTTATTCTACGTATGTGATGTAAAATGTCTTCACTCATATAGTCTTTATATTTTCCCCAAAGATCCTTTCGATTAGCCGGAAAACATGTAGTTAGTATGATGGAAAATAGTCTACGTATCTGCTGTGGTTGAGCTGAATTAGAGGCATCAGCAAGTGAAATATCCAAATGAGCATCGTTTTCGAAGATATTTAATTTCTGGCAAGCCTCACGAAATGTAGCATACACATGGCCATTGACTGTTTTTAATTCTTGGAAAGATGTTCGTCCACGAACATTGATTAATAATAATCTTACGTAAAAGCATTCTGCGTTATTTGGATGTACAGTGTACAGACGACCCAATGCATCTGTGGAATATAAATTTAGGTGTCCTTGTACTGCTCTACCTTATTTACGACGCTGAAATTTTCTTGATGATGTATTCCACGTAAAATAAGTTGGTACTTCAGAGTACAGTAGTGTCCTTGCAAAGGTATCATTTCCACATAATGTGAAAAATTCAGTTAATGTAGTTGGCAATGGTGACATTGCTCTTTCACGTACATTTTCTGATATAAAATACACATGCTGTCCATTTTCAAGATGTACTGCTAAATGAACAACTGTTGAATATCGCTCATGAATGGAAAATGATAAAATACGCCATACACAGCCTCAGTGCTACTTATGTAGCTTCCCGGTTGATATTGGGTTACTTCCTCGTTAGATGCAGTTGTATTTCCACTCCAAACACTGCCATATCACTTCCTTTGTTCACATATTTGCAAATATATTTTATAGCTTTCACTGAATTGCAGTACTCAACATTTATGTGTGCATTATACGTTTTTATTAGTAATAGAGAATATGGTACTACCCAACGATTATCAACATCAATAGTATTAGTGAGTACTTTTAGTGTAATGGATTAGAGTGGATATCCATCATTGCCTGTAATAGTTTCAGCAAGTAAGTCTCTAGGATACCTCTTTGTACACTTTCCATCTGACACACATAGCGAATTATTATTTAGTGATCCACATGGACTATGAATGATATTTTTTGAGACAATATCGTGCAAGTCTTTATCAATTTTAATGTCTGATATTTCTGCTGAGATGATTTCATCTATTCTGTTTGGTGTTATCTTTTCCATCATCCATATTAAATATACACATGTGGTAAACATCTTTTTTGCCATTCAGTGGAATACATCCAACAGCGCGTCTCTCCAAATACATGGTGTTTCACAATAAAATCTGTTAAAGCTTTTAATTTTTGTTTAAATACTCGTGCAGAAATATCATGACGATCTGATGGGGATTGTCCAGTTAATAAAAGCTCCTTTATTTCATCCCATGCCGGGTTGCATGTAAATGTGATGAAAAAATCTGGACGACCATATGCACGAATATACGTCATTGCATCTTGTGCATACTCATGCACGTGTCTTGGGCTGCCTGTAAATGTGGATGGTAAAATGACCATTTGTCCCAATTCACTGAGATTGCCATCATTTATAACTGCATCACGTAAATGGATGTACTCTTTAGAACGCAATTTGACTTGATTTAGTCATATGTAGAGGAGTCTTTCACTTTTTATTTTTGCATACATGTCAACAATGTATTGATGAAATAATTGTCTACATTTCAATATATGATTATCAGCATTCTCACGAATCATCGTTCGATATGCATAATAACTCATAGCACTGACCTTTTTGTTAATGTCCACATTACTTGTCGGATTTCTCATATTAATATTAAAGTGATATCCATCCTCTCCTTGCCAAAATAGAATAGGATATTGTAATGCATCATATTAATGATGATTTTCTGATACTTGCTGGACGTCACCATTTGTACAATGAAGAATTATATCATAAGAATTAAATTCTTCACCATCTATGACAATTGCCAATTCATCAATCGTTGGTGCGTTGAATTATCTTCGATGTTGACCAATAGGTGTTTCATCTGCATTTATTATTACTTAATTATTACATCGTCAGATGGCATTTGTTCAAAGGCGGTTTTAAATAACTTAATTCATTATGTTGTTCAAACAAATTTTGTAATTCAGCGACAATCTCTCGTTTGGTACTCATATTCATTTGACACCGTCTGTTGATTTGTTCGCTAGTATTTCCCATAAAATATATATGAAGATATTTGTGATCAGCATTTGGCAAGGGTAGTAGTGATCCAGCATGGTGATAAATTTGCCCCCTTGCACTTTAAATGTTGGCATATAATTTGCGCTAACGATATCCATTGCTCCGAACGATGTCATTTGGAAGCATGCATTATACTTGCATATATTTTTCAAAAATTTTTTTGATTGACTTGTTTTACCTGATACTGAAGTTAGTAATGGTTCAGGTGGTGAACGCAAGTCTGGTAACTTTATTTTTCCGCCTGCACAGCACATACCCAGTGTTTCATTTTTAAATTTTTGATCACCACAAAACGTATACTTTTTATTCATTTTTACAATAATTATACTTGGATGAATACTGTAATTGTAAAGGGATTGTAATTGAAACCACATAAATTCAAATCAGTATGTATCGTTCGCTTTGTCTGTGTCATGCAAATTCGATTCCTTTTTGCTGCCTTGCTTGCCTCTGTTCACTCGTTTCTAATGATCGAGCAAGAGCAGTGTGAACTCTCGATCTCTTTCTTGCCTTACTTGCCTCTGCTTACTTGTTTCTAATGATAGAGCAAGAGCAGTGCGAACTCGATCTCTTTCTTACCTAGCTTATCTCTGCTCACTTGTTTCTGAAGATCGTTCTTCTCTTCTCCTTTTTGTTTGATTTGTAGATCGACTAATGGCACTTTGCTTTGGTGGCAGAATTGTGGGGTTAAATAAAACATATTTCCAATTATTTTCTTCAGTTGTAAATCAATAATATTGTATTAATAATTTATTCTCGCATTAATAATTGCAAAAATTTTTGACTGCATTTTTGTATTTATTAGAATTTGCTGGCGAAACGTCAAAACGCATTAATGTTGTTTTTCGTAAAACACAAAAAACAACATTAAAGGCAACCCAATTTATGTATTTAAAATATTTTAAATCTGTTAAAGATTTTAATTTTTTTAAACACACAGAAATATCATGACGATCTGATGAAGAATTATATCGCGTGAATTAAATATGTTGTTTTTTTGTAAAACACAAAAACAACATTAAAAAGGAAACAAAATTTATGTATTTAAATTATTTTAAATATATTAAAGATTTTATTTTTGTTTAAAAACACGTGCAGAAATATCATGACGATCTGATGAAGAATTATATCGCGAGAATTAAATATCATTATGAAATGAATGATATTGTGCTTGTAAATATACAATTGTTATTTTGATATTTTTGGAATATTTTTTCGAAAGCTCCAAGAACCCCAACTCTGATTTAAAAAAAAAAAAAAAACCTTTCCGGAGATATACCTAATAATTTCCCAAATTTTCACGGCAATTGGATATATGGTTTTTGAGTCTATCGAGGACAGACACACATTCATTTATATATATATATATATAGATTTAACGATACTAAGTCAAAAACGAGTTTAATAATTACCAGAGAACCCATGGGCTTGTCGTATACAATTTTTTTTCAAAAATTAATACTTATTTTGATAATTTTTACGGTTTATAAGCAATCCTTTACTGCCGATTAAAAGTTACGGAATTCGCACTCCAATGCTGTGATTCACCTCTGTTTTCGACGTAGGCGCGTATGTATTAAAGGGGGGGGGGAGAAAGGAATGTGTGTGTGAGAGAGAGAGAGAGAGGAAATCTCCTCTGATATAAGTTAATCCTTCGACAACACTGTCAAGGTGCTTTTATTGCATTCGAAAGCCTTAGGAATAATTTTATGAATAGCAGTGCACAGAAAAGATCGTACTTCGGAATGACGTATATATACGTCAAAGGCATTTAACCCACCGGTTAAACGACACGAATATGTAAGCCAGTGGTACTTAAGAGGTTAAAGTCGTTTTGCAGCTTAGCGTCAAAAGTATAGTATTATTGAGTACACTGTATTGTTGTTTGTATGGCGAGAAAACTATGATTAAATATTGGGTGGCAAATATTGAAAGTATGAGAAGTACTGCATACCATGTACAGAATTTTATTCAAGCTAGAGGAAAACATAGTTTATATTAGATAGCTATAACGTGCATGTGTAAGTTAACCTATACCAATTAAGCAACATCCTTTGTGTTTGTTCCAATTAATTCGACAGAATTGTAAAATAATATTTGTCTCTGTTGAAAAGTAGGAGTTGACTGAATTTTTTTTTATATTACTTTTTTTTAGAGTTAGTTTCAAATGAAAAGATAACTGTTGTTTTTAACAAAAATTGCTCTACTTGGATATATTAAAATATGAATAAATCCGGTTCTAAAATAAAAACTTTAAAAATCCTTGATTACACTCCGCACAAAAGATTTGGCTATACACACATAAGCAAATACTTTTATAGAATATTTTTTTTTTCTTAAAGGGGAATGTTTTGAAAATGTAAGTGATTTCATCTTCATTTTTTCCAAGAATTACACATGCATAATTTTTATTGTAATAATATTCTTAAAGTAACTTTTTAAATGCATATAATTCAAGTAATACAAGATATATATAAAAATATTTGTATTGACGTTTCTGTAATATCAAGCTTTTGAAGATAATCAGGTATCTTAAGTTTAAAAGAAATATAAAATACTTATATATTTCTAGAAAAATTAAATTGAGCAAGTAAAATTGCTTAAATCAGTGTTAAATTTATATCATTTCTAGTGCTAAATCAATTTCTAAGATCTATGGTGTAAATTTATTTTCTTTTTTTCACCGTCAGTAAGAAATAATTTCCAATCTAGTCTCAAAGATTATAAGAGTTCACTGTAATTTCCATATCGAAACAAAATTTTAGAAAATTATATTAGAAATTAATGTACTTATAACTAAAATGAAAATCGATGCATGAGCTGTACTTATCTCAATACTTCAACAAAAGCTACTCAACATCTGGTCATCAGAAAAAATATCCAGACACATTTAAATTATCAACTTTCTCAAAAGAATATCGGAGTGTAATCTTTTCACCCTCATTTCTTTTTATATTTTTCTGGAACTCCCCACGCAGCAGCGTCGAGTTTCTGCTCTCCTTATCACTTGTATCCATTATCCTAATGATTCCATGATGGCTGTCACATTTTGGAGGACTCCATTATCTTTACTTTAACATTCAGAATGAGTAATTCTGAATGATTTATCGTTAAGAAAATTGAGAATTTGTTATACTAATGTTAGCTTTCCTCTTCAGATTGTTACAAAATTCTTTTTAAAGTGATAACATTTTTATTGCCTTTATCTTATCATAACTGTATTTTTTAGTTATATTAAAACTTTTTATCTCTATTAGTAAGTTTATTTTATTTTAAATAATGAAACTTATAAGTATCACTAATTTAGTTTTCAAATTTAGGGTACAAGTTTTTCAATTTAATATATTAGAAAGGTAAATGTATGTTTTGTTGATTATTCGGTCATGTGGCAAATAAAAAAATATTTGTCAAATATTTCTTGGAGGACTTTCTGTTTTTAAAAAGGGAAATAAAATAATTAAACTGTTCTGCCTTTTTTAATCACATAATTAGAAAGTCGATCTAAATTCATTAAATAAAACTTAATAATTTTAAAAGCATTTAATCAATTCGCTCTAAGAATCTTTTGCTATACTTCCAACTAAGATAAAAATGTTTTAGATAAAAAAAATGTAATTTAATAAATTTTTAATCTCTCTAAATCTAATTACAGTGTACTTGTGATAATTTCTTGCATCTTAATTATATTTTAACTCTTACTTGGTAGTATTTAATGTTAATTGAAATTTTGGAAGTTGAGAAAAAAATATGAATATCTAAAAAAAAAATCTAAAGTTCAACAACAAGGAGAAAAAGAGAAGGATTTTTTTCTTTTTTCCCCCTACAACATGGTATATTCACCCATCTAAAAGTCGTGTGGTAAATACAACATGAAATAAAGTTGGAAAAATGTAACAAAATACTTTTATGTTTATATATTAGAACAAGGATTAAGTCTACTTGCAATTTTGAATTTAAAAAAGTTCTTTCGCACTGTGATTTATTTAGATTATTAAAATGCTAAGAACACACATAAGTTAGTTAAATGTTTTGAATTGTTACGTAGAACTCTAATATTCTTCTTCTAGTACTTTCATTTATGGTTTTGATTTCTCACTAACTCTTCAGCAATCAATATTGTTACTTCCTTTGTAGCTCCCTGAAACATGATTGAGAGGCATTATAATTTTCTAAATCAATCAAGCGAATTATGTAAATAAATGTAGTTGAACTGAGTCGCGAACAAAACAAAAGCTTTGCATACCTCGTGCGTACTTCTTCAGATTTTGCTTCCAGTCATGACTGTGCACATGTAAATAATAGCCGAAGATTCCTCCAAAAGACATTACTAAAGGACAGGAACACATTTTACATAAAGCATATTCGTATTAAAACAGCGTTTCTCAAATTGGGGGGGGGATAAGTCTACTAGGGGGCGCAAGCATATTGAAAAATTGAAAACAAAATATTATTTAAAAAAATTATTAATTTACTGAAACTAAACAAAAACATAACACATTCTGAAATTATAAAAAATAAAATTGAAATTTTTACTGATATTATACATTTACAAATGTATCAGTACAGCAAAACGTTTTCATTAATTTATTTAACAATACTAAGTTAAGAACAACTTTAATAATAACCAGTGACCCCGTAGGCTCATCATATAAGAATTAAATGAAAAAAATAACACTTATATTGATAATTTGTACAATTTATAATTAATCCCTTAACTGCTGATTAAAAGTAATGCGATTCGTTCCCCAATGTCACCATTTTCCACGTAGGTCAGTGTATGTGATGTGTTGGTGAAAGGGGAAGAAAAGGAATAAGAATAAGGAAATACTCTGAAGTAAGTAAATCCATCGCAAACACTGCCAAGGTCCTTTTAGTGCATTCCAAAGCCTTCGGAATAATTTTATGGATTGCAGTACACAGAAAACAATCGTAAATCCGAAAGACGTATACATACGTCAAGAAAATTAATGCTTTGGCTTAAAGTGCCGTTTATATAAGCTGGTGGCACTTAAGAAAGTGTCGGTGTAGTATTGTAGCTTTAACGCCAAAGTTATTAATTTCAACACATTGTTATTAGTATGAAGGGGGAGGCCCATGAAAATTATGGTTAACTATTGGGTCATAAATATTGAAAATTTGAGAAGCACTGTATTAGAAGCATAATGTACGGCTTTCGCAATTAGTTTTTCAATTTTGGCCAAGAACCTTACGCGCTGCTGCTGAGCAGTAATTGTTACAGGAATACATACGTATTGGAGAAATACATTACATATAAGAGCCTTTTCTTTAATTTTAGATTATGTTTTCTTAAAACAAAGCATTATTAAAATCTTTTGTTTTATTTTTTTCGTATACACATGGTATATCGCTGATTACAATGGAAAAAAAATATATAAACATATATATTTCTGAAAATGCATTGCTGTGGTTTTCAGTAGATTACTTTCTGATACTCTTATGATTATTACGACTTCGATATTTTACAAATAAATTGTAGTTTTTTTTTTATTCTTCAGACATTTTTGAGACTATGTTTCTCAAAATTTTATTTCAACCCAATCATATAAGCAAAGGGGTAAGGTTCATGTCTTAAGATATTGCTTTACCCGGTAATCTTATCATTAAGTCTAACAGTTTGCTGGTTTCATTGGCGGTTTTATTTTAACTTGCACTGTCTTACTAGTTTCTTGCTTGGTTTTTTTATAGTAAGATTTATAGTAATTTAGTATAATACTAGACAAATAAACATAGACACATGGATATCGTACTTTCTTAATTCCATTGGCCAGATATGCGAACTATACACCTTATATCATATGTTATTCCTATAATTTAGTCCACCTTTTTACACTATTTATTTCCTTAGATGCCGCAATAGACATACACCATAAAGAACATTATAAAACTGATTCTACAAGCTAAAACAGAAGTTTAACTCTCAAAAGAATTGAAGCACCATCTATCCTATTTTACATTTGATTTACAACACATACAAATAATGGGTTTCTTTTTATAATAGCTTTTACACGCAATGGCGTTAATTCAATTCCATTCTTAATTTTATATTTCCTCCAAGGATAAAAACACAAAACTTCTTTAGAATTACATCACTTAAACTCAATTTCAACCTTCAACATGACATTCTACCTTTATTAATCTATTCAAATAAATAAGGACGCCCAAACTTTTAGTTGCACAGACACAGAAGAGTGTGCATCTGGAGCGAACATTTCAGAAAAGATTAAATCTCTTAAATGCAGTTCAGTATTACCCAGAAACATGCTGGGAACACATTAAAAGCACGCATAAGCGCTTAATCAGAATTTATGAAGCATGTTCGGATCTATTTCAGGGGGAACAATTAATTCGTTTCAATGTGGGGTGTGACAAGGGAGATAGGTGAATGCAGGAAAGACCTTTTCCCTCATGACCGAGGAGTCACCTAACTGGTTGGGAAGTTGTGAGTTATGGATTAAAAGATGAAACTACCTTTTCTCAAGACTTGCCTCTGAATAGGAGTGTTAAATAATTGTCGAAGTGTAAAAGAGGCATTTGTTCTGTGTTTGTCTATGCACTTTTAACTGGTGTTTAGTATAAATGGCTTTTCTAATTCTTAGAATATGTGTTTAAATTAAAATGTAGATCAAGTTGTTTATAAAGGCTTGTCTTAAGTCCTACAGCTGTCTAATTTTTAGTATGGATGTAGTATTTAAGTTTGTTGTGTAGTTTTATACTGTTATACTTTATTCAAAAAGACACATTATACTTATTATTATTGATTACCATTCTTTAAAAACGTTTGTTGATATTTAAGAACTTGAATTACTTGTATTTATTTAGAAATACTAAAATTTTTTTAAATTAGAATAATGTAATACAGCATGATCAAATACAAAATCATTCAAGTTCGTCAAAAACTCATACACATATACAATTTAAGGCTGAAATCAATTCAAACCTTGTTTTTTTTCTTCAGTGTTGTCTTTTTTTTCTTGAAAATCATTGTAGTGCTAATATTTGGCCTTTTTGAGAGGCAACTCTCGAATCAAATTTAATCATTGTTGGTAAAAATTATCTTGAATGTTTTAAAATGTAACTTTCGATTCTAACTGATTTTAATATAACCTTTTCATTACATATCTGTAGAATTTTTCTGAAACATTTTGCAATATTTTCAAATTTTAAATCGTCATTTAAATAACAACATGAATAATAAATTTTCTACATTACATTAAGCAAAATAAATAATTTCTACGTTGATCTTTACTATCCTACAAAGCTAAGAAATAATAGAAATTGAAACTCAGAAAGCTATTTGTACCTCCACTAACTGTCCTTGAAATTTTTCTTTGAAGTATTTTGTAATCAGTTTGAGAGAGAATTAATTTATATGCTAAAAGAAATTAGCAATGTATTATCTGCCCAAATATCAAATATTCCATTTTTATGAAATCATAAAATGCTATATGTTCTCTGTGTCTCGTGGCATTCAAACTCAGTTTCATCCTTCTTTGGGCTACCCCCTCTCCCTGATATTGTTCCTGGCTAAGTAGTCTGTGTTGTCTGATTGTGAAATGCAATAACCTTTCATGTCATGTTTTGCACCAGACAGGCTTAAGTGGGTGTGTCTGATTAGAAAACGGACAACCATTCATTTCAATGGAGCAATGATAACAAATGGCGAGTGCTTAACCTGGGGTACTGTTTAGAATTGTCTCTGTAAACTTTAAATAACTTTTATAAGGTTGTATATTTAAATAGCATTTCACGATAGTCTGGAGTCCTTTTCAAAGCGTATCTAAGGCAAATAAACTCCAATAATGCTACAATTCAATTAGTAAAGTAAAATATTAAGATTAATTTACCAGCTTTTTATCCAACACATTTGTACCGGGAGTTATAAAACTGGCTATTTGAAAAATAGCATGATAATTTTGATATATGACATGTAGAATTATAGAGGTTCAATTTATTACTTTTTTAGGAAATTTGCAACCATAGTCTTAATTACAAGAACTCCATAATCCAACTTTTCAAAAAGTGTCAGATAAAAATTATTTACATAGAAAAATAATGAAATCTCTATTTCAGAAAAAAAATATTTGTTTTCAAATGTAATCTGTCAATTATGTACGAGACTAGGAAAAGCGTCTAGTCTAAAACGGTTTTTAATACCCTACGCACAAACTCTAAAAACAATTTATTTTATCCTTCATCATTTATTTCTATAAAAAACTTATCTCCTTGAATAGTATTTTAAAAATTATTTATATTGAAAATTATTTAATAAAACTGTTTATCTAAAAAATAATCAGAATTATCCTCTAAACATTTAAGAATATTCTTGAGTAGTTTCATAAGGTAGCGGAGTTAAAAAAATGAATGAAAAATCGCATTATATTTATTTTATTGTTTCATAAACTAAAAAATAGTTTTCTTTAATTTATTAAACTTTCACTTTTCTGATCTGATTTTGAGCATAAAATAGGTTAAATCTATTGAAATGTCTCAACAAAAATAAGCCAAAAATAACTAAGACTAACATCGGTAAAATAAAAAGCACACAATTCAAAGAAAACATTTTTAAGAAACCACTTTTCTAAAAAGGATTCATTTTACCCTTTTGTTTTCTGGATCTCTAAGAAACGATTTTTAGCTCTGTAAGAAGAAAATATCGTATGTTTTGTACGTGATTTATGTTTCATTTTTGTGAATCAATCGATTTCTATTGAAGATCTTTTCAGATTCATCCAACCGTGTAATAGCCTTTTTTGTTATATAAGAATAAAGTTTAAACTTTTTATTTTTATAATTTCAGGCAGTTTAAATCACTTGTGAAATATCTTTTCTACAACAAGTAGAATACAATATACTTAATGAACTTTGTAAATGCTATTGTATAACAGTTAAAAAAACAATAATTTAAAATACAAATAAATAAGTTCTGACACTCGAATGAAGGAGCACAGTTTTCAAATTCCTTCAATCCCTTATATTTTTCTTTCAAAAAAAAAGAATTAATTAATAAAAACAGAGTTTTTACTGAATTTTAAGCAAAAATTAATAAAACTAAAAATTCTAAAGAAAAGTCATTAATGAAATGGAATTTAAAATTGCATGGTACATGTAACCGTAAAATCCAGCGTATAACTTTTGTCAACATATAACGCACACCTATAGTTTTTCTCTGCCTGTTTTAATTTTTAGATATAGTCACCGTATAAGTCGCACTCCCCCCCCCTTTTTTTTAAGAATGAGACTAAACTGCCCACGTGCAATATTTTTATGTTCCAGAGCCATTTATTCTTGGTACTATCCCATGCTTTTGAAAAAATAGAATATTTTTAGAATTGCAACCCTTTAAAATAATTAGGCATGTGTGTCATTTCTTTTAAACAAACTTGATCTACACTCAAGGGCCAAAATATTGTGACCACATGTCCATAAAGAGTTGGCCCACCTTTAGCGCGCAACACAGCTTCAACCCGTTTTTGCATGGATCTCACAAGTCCTTGGTAGATGGCCGGAGACGTATTGTACCTGATGTTTAAGCAACGATCACGCAAATCCGAGATATTGCGAATTGGTAATCTTTGAACTGTGAGCTGCCGTCTGTTGGAACATTCCATTTCCATCTGGAAAAACAGAGGCCATGTAAGTATGCAACTGGTCCGCAATGAGGTTCCGATACCCTGTAGCATTCATGGTCTGCTCAACCACAACCACAAGCCCCAGAGACGCCCAAGAGAACGCCCCCCCCCAAAGCATATTACCGCCACCACCGACCTGTGTATGACCTACTGTACATTGAGGGAACAACTGTTCGCCTGGAAGATGGCGTATCCTGACACGGCCATCGGCGTGATGAATGACAAACCATTATTCGTCTGACCAGGCAACTCTCTCACACTGATCCATAGACCAGTCGCGATGTTCCCGGGCCAAGTGCAGGCAGGCGCAGTTGGCGATGACGCTTGATCAGCAAAGGCACACGAGTGGGACGTTTGTTGCGTAGCCTGATGTCCAACAGTGTCCGCTGAACAGTGTGATCCGATACTATTCTACTTGACCCTGCATTGTATTGGGCTGTCAGCTGAGCTACTGTCTGGCTCCGGTTTTGCTTCACCATGCGAGACAGTCTCCGACGACATTTTTCTTTGATAGCGTGTGAACGTCCAACACCCTGTCGTCTACTGCTGATTTCACCGTCATTCATCCACTTTGCATAAGTACTAACAACTGTAGATCGCGAACAACCCACGAGTCGTGCAGTTTCGGAAATACTTGTTCCGAGCCTTCAAACCATTACAATCTGCCCTCTATCAAAGTCGCTTAGATCTGCAGCCTTTCCCATCACACACAGAAGTAAGTGAAAAAATGATTCTTCAGGACCCCCCCCCCCCCAGCAGCAGTTAAATACCACTTTCACCTGATCAAGTGCCTTCCACGTCATCCAGGGGAGTACATTGCAAAATGTAGGGGTGGTCATAATGTTTTGGCTCTTGAGTGTATGCAGAAGTCTCCTTCTTTGTCAAATCCTTTCATTTTTGGTGCTATCATTTTTATACACGATGTATAACGTGCACCCTCAAATTTCAATCTTATTTTTGGCACAAAAAGTGCGCGTTTTACGGTGGATGTTAAGGTATATAAAACTATGCTTTTATAATTGCATATAACGAATAACTGATGGTGTTATTAATTGTATAAAATGTATACAAATAATTAATTCCTGTGCTCCATGAATATGCAAATCTTGGGGAAAAAATTAACAATAAATATTCGAAAACATTTTGTAATTTATACAATATTTTAATACATTTTTGTTATTTTAAGAAATTAATCACATTAAAGAGGGAAACACTACAACCATATTTCATACTTTTGGGGGTATAAAAATTCTGTGAACTTTCATGAGCATTTTATTTAAACGGGGTAATAAAATTACCTTCACAAGAATTTTTAGCTTCTCGCTCTGTCTATCCTACTATTTTATATAACTTCGTATGCTGAAATATTAGCATAAAGCAAGTGTCTCCGACAGTACTAAAACTTTTAAAGAGAGTAGTTTATTTAAATTTAACAACGTGAAGATTTTTTTTTTAAAGATGCATTTGTTAAACGATTTTATACTTTATTCCTGTATCATTTTTAAAACTATTAAAATAAAATCTATTAAAACTTAAGACGATTCAAAATATAATAAGGAAATTTACATTTGGAAATTTCAGGAGCCCATTATTTTACATGGATAAGATCTCTTTCAAAAACATTTGAAAAAGAACATAACTCTATCTCCAGGCAGTTTATTTGCATTTTCAAGAACGCAGATGGTATTGGCACGTTCAATGTAAAAAAAAATATTCTTTTTATGTGGTTGCCCTAGGCAGCCCCTGAAGAAAAGAAGAAATTCACACAGAAGCACTACTGCAAATGACACTAGTCTATAGATTTTATTTTACTTCGAAATGTGCTTTGACATTGTTTAATGTTTTTAGATAATATTGAAGAATGAATATCAAATGAAAATTGATGTTCAATTTCACTATCCCAAAACAATATCAATATCCGATACGCATTTATTTATGCATCGATAGAAATATAGGCTATGATGAATATTTAAATATATATAAATAAATCACACAATTATAACTAAGCAAAAATTCGAAACCATATGAATCCTAGAATACGACATCCCATTTCAAAATATCAATGGCGAATAAAAATATTCAAACGAAATTAAAATCGTATAAGATAAAATTTATAAAATATCCAAGTGCAACCTCGGACTTAGGATCGATAAGTGGGGTTAAACTAGTTTGATGGCACCAACCTTCCCCCTATTGCAACTTGGTAAACTAATCTGAAAATATCCAAATTCTCAAAAATTTAAAATTTTAAAAAAAATTAGTACCCTAAAAATCAAACTATTTGCCATTGCATTCTGAAAGATATAACATAAAAATGTTAAAATGCTAAGACAACTACGTGCATAATAAAACAACCATAAAACATCAAAGATTATTCACCCATATTTGAAATGGTTGTATAGAATGAAAAAACCTCAAAAGTTTGAAAATTCAAATCAAGAATGTAGTATATTAAATTCAAAAATTAAATACCTAACAACATCGAAACAGATTACATAAATCATCAAAAACTCACCCAAAATCATTCTATTAATAAATGATATGTATTTCAATTTCTTAACAATTTTTAATTTCTCCTACATCAATCATAACCCCTACATTATTTACTGCTCCCACTAATGTCACGTTATAATCCATATATATATATATATATATGTCAGGTTTGAAAAGATTAACTTTAAAATTAAGGGAGTAATAATTAAAAATAGAGCGAACTCTTTATCATCGCGTAAGGATTTGTGGGTAAATAAGCCTATTTAAAGGTGGAGCGAGCGCTGACGAAGGCGAACGCGTACTGGAGAGAAGTAGCTGGTGGACTCCTGGCCGGAGTACCGTCTATTGTTCTATAGTGTTGGCGCCAAAGGGACGCCATGTTGGATATTAGAGTATTGTAGTGAAATAAAAAGAAGAATTAACAATAGAAGTTGTCTCATCATTTAACCCGCAGACCTGGGGCCTGTCATATATATATATATATATATACACTAAGTTTAAATAATGAAAGCAACTTAAATTAATTTAAACACTTATATATGCGTCTCTGCATAGGCTTTCTCATATGCAAGACCTAAACGAGAAATTAAATTTAGAATATAGAGACTACTTACTTCAACATTTAATAAACAACGTCATTTACATGTTTCAAACAAAAGAAATGAAAAAAGTCAACATTATTATTAAGGTATCCGAACACGTTCGGAGTACTTTTAAACAAAATAGCATACTAAAACATTATAAATGCTCTTTTAGGACTTAATACCAATAAATATTACTATATATTAAACTATCAAAATTTAAAATAAATTACCTGAATTTCACAAAAATCACAATTATAAGTGAAATTTGTGCAATATTTTTGAAAACTTCAAAGCAGTTAGAGAAAAAATTAAAAACAAATCTTAGTAAAAGTATTACAAAAACAAATTAGATGTAAACAAATTTTAGAGTTTATTGAGCAAACATTATAAGAAATGTTACATTTTTTCGGAGACCATTATTTAAATAACAAGACATAACTCAAAAAGTATTCATGCAATAAGAAATATTTTAGTACATTCTCTAGAAAATAACATAAATATCAGGTTCAAAAAGTTTTATAGAAATACATTCGTAATATTTTGAGTTATCAGACTCACCATGATAGATTTTGAGCAATTTAAATGCCCACTTCTGGTAGATCAAAAACCTACTTCCAGTTTTCCTAAATTTATAAAATTGGATTTAACTTGGCCTCTAGGTAGTGTAGAAACAAAACAAAGTATGTTTCGTAAAGTCAAAAGATAACTTTTTTAAATAAAATAAAAAAACAAAAATATCTGTCTTGACTGAATTTGGTCATTTTCAACGTGTTCGGATACCTTAAATACAAATATAATTATTTTTATCTAATTTTTCTTTGAAATAAGTTAAAATTTTATTCGTAATTGAATTTAAAATTGAATTTCTATTTTATTTTTAATGAGTACCGTATACAACTTGAAACGAAAATAAAAGAACATTAAAACTCTTATTAAAATTAATAGATAAAAAATAGTAAGTGAGGAAAGGAACTTTTTTTTGTTAACTTTAATTTTATTTTTTACCTTAGGAAGTTTTCAAAACGAATGCAAAAGTTAAATTATTAAACTAATTTTATTTTTAAATTTAGCTATTGGTTGCATTAAGTTATATAGTTAGGTTTTTAAATATTTCAATTTCCTTTTATTTTTAAAATAAATTCATGATTTTTTTTTCTTAAAAGTATTAACACAAAATTTAATAAACGCTTTTAATGCTAATTTATTTTATTCGATTTAAATATTTTACTTATTGTAGCTTTGTCAATGTTAGCAAATTTTCAAAGCATTGCATATTTGATATCTAAATCCAATGGATTGAGTATTCGAGCATTTTGAAAATGTTAAGGTTAGAGTGCAAGAAAGTATAGATTTAGTAATTATAATACTAGAGAATATATATAGATGTTGAGTTAAGTATGGTATATAGATTCCCGTTGGGTCAATGCTAACTACAAGAATTTTATTCTAAATTATAATATTTTATTCCATATGCTAACTACAAGAATTTTATTCTAAATTATAATATTTTATTCCATATTTATTGAAATTGTGCTTCAAAAAGTTTCTTATAATAAATCTTTGAAAGTGCAATTATTATTATTATTATTTGGAAAAGCTTTGAATGCACATTAATCCATAATACCTTTCAAAATTCCATAATAATTTTGCTGTTTTGAAATTTATATTAAAAATTTTAGATTTTAACACAATAATTACATGCAATTAGAATCTGGAAAATTTCGATTGTCTTTATTTATTTAGAAAGGGAAAATAAATAATTTTGAGCAAATTTTTTTGTCATGCGTATGTTATAAATGTGCTTATTGTGTTATTAAGGAAAGTACCTAAGCGAGAAGCTATAGATAATTTTAAGGAAAAATTTGTTAATTTTTCTACTTTCTCTAATTTAGTAAAGTTGTAAATTAATCTAATTTTCTTTCAAATTTGTGATACACTTTATGTCGGATAGAGGTTTATTTCACAAGAATAATCTTACACTACGTTACTACGTTTTAATAGAATCACTTAAAATATTCGAAGCCAACCCATCAAATGAAATAATTGAGTGAGTTGTTGCCAAGAGATGGAAAAGAAAACTTCTAATTAGAGAATGGAAAAGTATGTTCATAAACAGAAATCCATCTTGTTTTCTGCTATTATTACAAGATAAATTTATATGAAAATAATGTTTAATATTGTTGTCATAGCAATTTTATGCTTAGTCAAGTGTGTAAACACCAGTCTTTAAAAATCAAACCGTGTGCCAGTGTATGGAGCAGAACACTAACAATATATTCTTGATGTTATCGGCATTGTTTTGGAATAAAAGCACTAAACAAACCTTATCCCTTAAAGCATTTTTTCCCAAATAAATATTGGTATTTAGCCATTACTTTAACAACCATAGAAAAGAAAATTTGAAGTAAAGTCTATCTTGACCAGCTACCGTTTTCTTCATTATTCGAATAACTTTGGTGACATATCTGTTTTTGTTGTCTCCTTTTAGTGCCTTTATCGGAAATAATAAATGTCAGAATTGAATTTCCTGTCAGGATTTATCTTTTTATTTGTCACTTGTCACAAGCCTCAAATAGATAATGGTAAATAATATTATCCTCATACTATCTTGAAATATAAAAAGTAGTTGGTCGTTATAAGAATTTTGCTGCTTAATTCCTGAACTTACTTCAAAATTCATAAGTATTTCTATTTTTAAAACTGAAGTAGCTCAGATTTTGAATATTTCAATACGTTTCTTGCATTTCAATCAAACAAGAAAAATATTTTCATATCAGTTTGAATAAAAAAACACAATCTGTTATAATCAGTGGCGTATCGTACACCCCCGCATTGGGGGTGAGCGATCAAAACTGACGCCATCCTAACTGACCCTTTATAACATTCGGCTTGGAGCCCGAAACTTGACTTTGCAGGGAAGCGCTAATCCTCTCCTTTACGCCATTGGTTATAATAAACTAATAGAACAATAAATGTGTAACACATGTTCTGAAATATATTGATGACCCATGTCGAATTTTGTGAAATCTAAATTTGTTTTGAATACCGTATATCTCCTTATATAAGCCGAGAATTGTTTTTATACTTTTAAAACTTATGTACGAGGATCCCGTAATATCAGAAGCAAACATATGTACTGTAAAATACAGCATATGACGCGCACCTATACTTTCATTCTGCTGTGTTTAATTTTTAGAAATATTCACCATATAACGCGCACCTCCTTTTTACGAAGAAACCTGAAATGTACGCGCACAGTGCTGTTATATTTTGAAGTTATTAATTCGAAGTATTATTCTAAGTTTTAGAAAAATAGTAAACTTCTAGAACTATAACCCTCTAAATTCATTAAGAATGTCATATCTTTTAAATAAACAGTACTTTAATCTGTGTACAAGTTTAATGTTTTCCTATTCTTGTCTTTTTTTTTAATTGTTACTCTTAAAGCTCTCATTTTCATACCCGGCATATAATGCGCACTCGTAAATTTCTATTTCATTTTTTTGTGTTAAAAATGAGCGTTATACGCTGGATTTTACGGTAGATAATGGTAATATCTTTTTTTTTAGTCATGCGCAAGCAATTTTAATCTTGCACCTTTTTTGGGTGTTTTGGATACAGTCTTTATTGAAAAAGAAAACAAAATTATATATGTAAAACCTTCAAAGTATGTGTCTAAATCAAAGTTTTCGAATATTTTGTAAAATTTACGTGCACTCATTTGTACGTTTGATTGCACAAATGATCATGTGTGGTAAGTTTCCCTTGTACCATGTGGTTAATTTCTCATTTTGGCATCTTCGCCAATTCAAGATGCTTTTTTTCTGCACTTCTAAGCTTGTCTCTCATTTCGAAATACTGAGCAGCCATACTATTAAAATTTTCAACAAATGTGACCACTCATTTATTGGAAATAACCTTACACAAATTTCTCTTCCCACAAGTTTCTTTAAATAATGGAGTAGAAAATAACATAAGAGAGAGAATGCACACACACAAAACTATATGTTTTCAACTGTAAATAAATGCTTCTCTCTCTTCTTCTAGTGCGCAAGAAGACAAACGAAAGTCAAAAACGTATTCTAGCCTGAGGTATGATAATTAGAATTAAACTATTGCCATTGGTATCTAGCGTTTTAGTTTAAATTTGCAATTAGAAAATATTTTACTCGTTTTACTACCAAAGAACATTTTTAATCCCTCATGACTACAATGATAACAAATTACAATTTTTTTTTAATTCTGCTTATTTCAGGGTTACCAATTTGGGATAAATTTTATGAAGAAAAAATGCACTCGTGGCTTTTTACGAATCAACTTATATTCGAAAATCTAATGTAATTGACCTAAGGAAAATAAATTAAAATCAACTGCAATGCGAATAAAATGTAATAAATGTTTTTATTTATCTTTCGCATAAATCGATTTTATTTTACAGATATATATTAATATTTTCCAATGTAAAATTTTACTCAATACTGCAAAAATTGACAGGATACACAACTAGCTTTATTTCTTACTTTCATGATTATATGCTTTGAAAACAAACACAGAAATATAATTTAAAAAAATGAATTGAAAGCATGAGTCATTCATGTTTAACGTAAACGATTTTTTTGTAATGTCTTATGTATGTAGGAAAGCAATTTATTTTAAAAATAGCTAAAACAATACATTCACTTAAAATTATGACTAACAAAAAAGAGAAAATTTGTAGTATGACTTGAGTTATTGTATTATATACAATATTCACGTCACACACACATTTGAAATATCAGTTACAAAAATGTATTGAATATTATTATCCAGTGTTAATATTTGAAATACTTTATTAATTTCTTCCTGATTTTAAGATATTTGTTGAATATAATAACGTAAACAAAAGTATAACATACATTTGAGGCAGATTTAATTTACTTTTTTAAATAATAATTTCTAATTTCTTCACCCATTTTAAAATTGTCTTAATATTTCCTGGTTTTATATGATGTCAAAAACTATATATCTATTTGAAAAATTAAAGTGCCTTAAAAGTGATTGGAATTATATGGATTTTATTATTTATACTAATTACATAATTATTCTTTTGAAATATTTTTTATTCGCAATTAAAAGAAAATTTTATTTTTAGAAATATGGGTCCTGAGTGCTCGAATTTAAAGATTCCTAAATATTCAAATATGAATATTCAACAGATTTTAGAAATTTTTTCTATCCAGTGAACTTTAATTTTGATATTGCTTTCCGTTGTGCTCTATTTTAAAATATTTACTTAATTAATACTGAAATAATATTATGAATCTAAATAAATCAAATACCCAAGCTTAAAGTTTGAAAAATGGATTTTCACTTTAGTTCTGTTTGAAATACTGTAAAATTCTTTGTGGGTCATTTTTATTATATATATAGAGTGAATGTTATAATTTAAATTTATCTTTGAAGTTATTTTATATTCACAGTTGTTTTCCTAATTAATTTGTGAAAAAGCGAGTTTCAAATACAAAATATATTTCATGTATTTAATCTAAAAATAACAAAATTACAAATTTCAGGCAAACTAGTAAGGGGTTATATTAATGTAAATGAATAGATTCGAAAAGAAATTAAATTGACTTTTTGTATATTCCAAATAAACACTTATTTGCTGTCGTTCTGTACAACTTGTAAAAAACCAATTTAATATTCAATTACTAAGTCCAAAGTCTATACCTAAGATACCTAGTAAAATTGAAATAAAAATAGAAACCAACAGGTGGACAATGCTATTAACTATAAGGAAGCATTTCTAATTTCCGTTTTCGGAATAAGGAATGAAATATTTCTAAACATATTTTCGTGCAGATTTTTTTCTCCTTTTTCTCAATTGTGATGCAATCTCAATTCACAATCTAATTTATTTCCTGATGTATAATTTGCTAGACTGCCTTTTACGTCTGTAATGGGATTCAAAGTGAAAAAAATAAATTTCCAACGAAGAAATAAAATACAAAATGTGCTGAAATACTTTTTCTAATTATTTAGGGAGTTTTATTTTTTCCCCTTTACTTTCTGGAATAAAAATCTAATTTTATGAAATCATTATTGTTTCTTTTATACAAGAAAGCTTATTTTGAAGTCAAGTAAAATGTTTGCTTTCTTTAAATTAGATTTTAAAATCATATTTTTCTATTTATTTAGATTCAGTTAAGCATCATAAACCCCTATTTTAAGTCAATTATTTAAAAGTAATTTTGAGGAGGGGGGGAAGGAAATTGAAGAATTTTATTTTCATTCCAGATGGGGGGGGATGCTTCTTGTGATAGAAAAATATGCCAAATGATTGAAAATACATTACTTTAAAGATTTTGCTGTAAAGTTTTTAGTTTTTAAACATAAATAACTATTAAAATAAGAGAAGAAAAAAGATATAATATTTAATAAATTATATGAAAATAAATAAATGATTTTATCCAATTAATTTCTCATCAGTTATTCATGAAATTACATTTATATGTTGTTTACAAATTTATAATCCTTTAATTCAAATTAATGCTGAAAAATATATAAAAAACACTGGGTATGAATAAATATTTAAAGTATAATAAATACGTATACAAAATAAAATATGAGTAAATAATAATTAAATTACAGAAAATTTTTAAGATATGCATATATGTGTATCAATACAAACATAACTTCATTATATTCTGTATGAACTTAAGAGTAAAAAAGAGTAAAAAATACCGAATTAATATTCAGGTTCCTTCAAACACTATATCACGCATGCTAGAAGTTTGTTGTAACTGTCAGAGCTCATTCAGCTTTTTCGTAGGAGTTCGTCTTGAATCTTTTTCGTACATAAATCATTGAGATATTGCGCATTACTTATTGCGCATTATTATATTTTAATGTAAAAAAAGTGTTGTTAATATATTTCAAATCAGACTTCATGAAGTGTTATATTTGAAATAAATATTTATACTCTGTTTAGAAGTAAATGGATTAAAAATAATTATAAGCATTTTTATTTCAACTATAACTCTTGATTATTATTAATACTTAGAAGACTTTTTTCCTCTTCTAATAAATAAGTTTCAGTTTTATATTAGTTATAAAATATTCGAATTTAAATTATTTGAAAACAATTCACTCTACCTAGAAAAAACAGTTACTTTTTAAAATTATTACTTCTGTATTTCTTGAATTGTATTATTTACTTAATTACTAACCTACTTTGCATTTTTTGAAGATTTAGATATGTTCAAATTAAATTTTCATGTGTACTAAAATAATGAAATGACATTGTTACATGAATTTTTGAACTTTGGTATGACTCAGTCGAAAGAAGTCCAGTTATGCAATAGTTTTGACTTTAAATCAAGCAAATATGGTTGCATTATAGCAGTTATGCAATTACTTATAATTTTTTATGAAGGCTTTTGGCTATTTTTATTTACATTCAACAATCATTAATTTTTCAAAACTTTTACATTTAAAAATAGAATAGTTATTATTACTTTTATTATTAGTAAATATATAAAGAATTACAATGTCCACGAAATAAATTAAATATAACTTATTTTTAATACATATACAGACATTGTTAAAACAGTGCAAGCAAATTTTGATAGAAGCTTTGAATCATTATTAAAATGCTTCCATAGACGGAAATCAAGTGGATTTCAAGACTTCATGTTGCCGCTTCACATAAATACAAATCTGGAAGTTCACTCTTTTTGTTTTCCTAATGTGGGCTTCTGTATTTTTTATATCGTCCGCCACTGCCTTCTTGATGTGATGTCGAAACGTTAAATGTAATCTAGTTTATGTATATATATATATATATATTATATATTTTATATATTATATATATATATATTTGTACTAGCCATTACCCACCTGCATCGGTGGGTATACCATAATGTCTGTGAATATATATTGTTTATGAATTTATATATATATAATATAAATTATTGGTTAACCGTTTGATTGTATTAAAAATATTATAAATTTCACCTCTTGATTTTTAAAAAAAACAGGACTTCTAAATAAAAATATCTGAAACAGATGTAAAATTGTCTTTTACGTACAGTGTCCCCCCCCCCCTCAAATTAGATTTTCGCAAAACCCATTTTCAGTGGATCTCTAGTGGAAAAAAAACATGCTTGCCAAAAATTAATAGTTCAAAAACGGATTTTTTTTTATTAATATACTTCGCAACCCCCTTCGAGAGTCGATTTCTGTAAGACATCAGCAGATTCGAATTAATCTAATACATACAAAATTTCGTTATTGCAGGTTTGGTAGTTCAAAAACGGGAATATTTTCTTGTCAATATGCTCCAGTAATTTTCTGCTACCCCCATAGACACTGATTTTCGTAAAATCCATTATTAGAGGATCTCTATATAGCAAAGAAAAACATACTTACTAAATTTTAAGTATATTAGTCTAACAGTTCAAAAACAGGACATTTTATCTAAAATGCACCTACAACCCTATCAACCCCCTATGGGGATGATTTTTAAAAAACCCATTCTTAGAAGAACTCTAGTCTATGAAAGAAACTGGCCTGCCAAATTTCAAGTCTGTAGACCTAATAATTCAAAATTGGGAATATATTTATCTCCAACGCCCTTTGATCCTCACTACCCACCTTTATTGATCCATTTTCGCAAAACCCGTTATGTAGTGGATCTTAAACCAGTTTCCAAAATAGAGCCAGTTTTCCAAATTTGTAGTTCTCATAGTTCAAAACCAGGAATATTCATCTATCATGACCCCCATCACTTGAGAATTGATATTCCCAAAACTCTTTTTGGAGTGAATCCGATGAAAGGAACATGCTTGTGCTAAACTTCCCGTCTGTAGGTCTTATAGTTCAAAAATGGTAATATATTTTTCTACAATGTCCCTTAACCCCTCCACCCTCTCCTTTATGGGGTGATCTTTGCAGTACCTCTTTTATAGCGGATCTTTACTTCATGAAAAGAACATGTCTGCCAAATTTCAAGTCTGTGTGTGTGTTAAAGATAAAAAAACGGGAATAAATTTATTTCCAACCCTTCTCAACCCCCACTACCGTAAAAGTTCAATTTTCAAAAAACCCTTTTGTAGTGGATCTTTATGAAAGGTATCTAACTATATCAATTTCAAGACTGTATATCTAATAGTTTAAAAATATTTTTAAAATTATCTTTTACGCTCCTTAATACCACGTAACGCCACTTGGGAGTCGATTTTCGTAAAAGTTATTTTATAGCGGATCGCTATTTAATGAAAGGAATACGCCCCTTACGCCCCCGTAATGCTACTTGGGGATATATTTACACTATACCCATTTTGTAGTGGATATCTACTCAATGACCAAATTTCACTTATTAAATTTGCGTCTAAAAGCGTAAGAATTGAAATAAATATCTGTAACGCCCCTTAATCTATAACGCCACTTGGGAGGAGGTCAATTTTCATAAAAAAACATTTTGTAGCGAATCTTTACTGTATAAAAGAAATCTACTTACATAATTTCAAGACTGTACGTCAAGGCAGGCATGCCATGAGTTCGAGCCCATTACCTCTGAAGACCCATCATGTACAGAAGCGATGCACGTTAAATCTGTCGAGAGCTAAAATGTCCTACCTATAGTGTGGTGTGGTAGTTAGGAGAGGTGTGTTCCAGCTCAGGGGTCGACCTCGTCACTTGACCATGGTTCAAAATTGCGAGGTCCGTCGATAAAAAGCCCTCGTGTAGCTGAACAGTGCGACGTTAATATTCACTCATTCAATCACCCAAGACTGTACGTCTAATTTCTTATAGAAGTATTTTTTTTTATCTACAATGCCACTTATTCTCCCGTTATGCCCCTTGGGAGTTGATTTTCGCAAAATCAGCTTTTAGCTAATCTCTACATAAAAGGAACATTCTTACCAAATTTCAAGTCTAGAGGTTTAATAGTTCCGGAGATACGCGATGTGTGGGTAAGAGAGTTGCTCTTTTCTCCTTTACATATATATAGATACATATAAGCAACTTCCTGGTGTTTCACCTGCGTAGTTCTTATAGAAATACGGGGATAAAATATGCCCTATGTTACTCGCTGATAATGTAACTTTCCATTGGTGAAAGGATTTTCAAAATTCGTCCATCCGCCTAAGGTATCCGACTACCCTAATACTGTGAATTTTTTTATGATTTTATTTTATGGGACATCTTATTAGCTTTATAAAAATACCAAGTTTATAATTTCCCGTTTACTAGAACAAAAACTACAAGTGTTTTAGTAAAAGCAGATGCCATTACTTTAAGCAAGATGTCATACTTTAAAAAGCGTTTTACTCGAAATGTGATTTTTTTAAAAATAATCAAATGTGGTTAGCGATTGCTCAAAAAGTTTTGAACATAATTAACTGAATTTTTTTCTGTAAGTTCTGTATAATAGTAAAATTGTTTCAACCTTCAGATTTGTCAATCACTGTTTTATTACAAAATTTGCAGTCCCTTATGTGAATATAATCACTGTCTTTTTAAGCATTTTCATATAGTAACCGAGATAAAGTGCTCTTTTTTTTGTAAAAAAGGAAATATCTCTTATCCTGAAAGTCATTTCAAAATTGAATAATATAGCAACACATTAGATTGAAAAAATTGAAAATTTGTTCATAAACCTTTAGTGCAGAATGAGCCGCGTTTAGGCTATTTTTTATCAATTTTTACCTATTTTTTCCATTTAAGTAATAATAATTTCTTTTTCTCTTCTTAATTTTAGCACATTTTTCTTAAAATGCACTAAACAAATCTAAAAATAACAAAAAATCCCCATATCTCCTTTTTTTTTAAAAAAAAAAGTTGTCGCAACCAGTCGGATACCTGAAGATATATTAGGCGGAACAAACATACAAAATTTTTAAAAATTGATTTTTTGATATAAGTATGGTATATACTTTTAAATGCCTTTAGTAAAAAGCTGTTAGTTTGAAATTGCAAACAGACACTTCAAATTTATTTATTTGTATAGATATATGGGTGTGTGTGTGATCGTCAAATAAAATGTAGTACCCAAATACTAAATAATGCCTCATCCATTGGACACCTCAAAAACGTATTACATAATCATGAAATAAAATAGTACGGAAGACTTTCTACTCGCCAACGATTTATACATATATATTCATTTGTGTGTGTGTGTGCATTAATTAGAAAAAAACTAATTAAATCCCCTCCTTAAAATTCAAAGTTTTAAAAGTTTATTTAATATTTCAAAGAGTTATAACTTTTATTAAACGAAAATTACATAATTTAGTTGAACCAAAGAAATGTTCATGAGAAACTAATGATTCAATAAAAATATGACTAATAAATTTCTCGAAGTAGGAAAAAAATGAGTATTACCTTTCAAATAAGTATTACCTATCTGGAAACTTAAAACATATGACCTCTTCTCTTTCCAATATAGTCTTAATACCTTTCATAAGCATAAATATTCTCCGCATTAAAGCTAATGAGGAAGAATTTATATCTAACTTAATAATGAGAACGGTGCGGGAAACTATAAAATTTTGTGAGTCTCATTTGTTCAAAAATGACCGTACACGAGCAAGGGACTTCCATTAAAAGTCGCATTGATAAAGAGGATGGTTTTTCGTCCTTAAAAATAGTAGAGAGATTTAAGTGACTTAGGCTGAAAGTCATTTTTACTTTTCTTCTTGTCAAGCATAAATGATAATGTTTAGTTTAATTAAATTGATAAATTGAAAAGTTGATCAGGTTGAAATGTACTGAAATAAAAAAGAATGGATAGTAATAATTATAGACTTGTATAAATAACTTCTCACGTATTTCACTATATAGTTTAACTATGTCATTATTTTCCGTATTGATCAGCTAAAAAATGCTTATCATACTAATGTAAATAAATCTATTTAAACTTTAAGCTCAAAAGTGCTAATTAACGTTAACTTTCACTACTAGAAACCGTTTTGCTTATGTTGTGGGTGCGACCTACTTGAAGTCGCTCCATCACCGTCTTGCCTACCTAAGAGCGTGGGGGGAACAAATCATCACCAGATACTTCCGTAATAATTAATATTTTATTACTATTCAAACACACTAATCAACCACAAGTGAAACTACTAGGGGAGACCCTAGAAGTGATATATACAGAGATCAATCTATTCTAAGTAAACAAGCGCAAGTGATCTGTTTAATTAAATCTATCTTAGATTCTTAAACCTTAATCCGCTACTTTATTGTAGTAGCAAACTCCTTCTCTAACTCACGTTGTGATAATGAAATAAATCTCACCTGCGCATCCCCGCAACAGTTACCCTACTCCTTCTATATCTTACATTCACAAAACCTTTTTTGACTTTATATAGACAAACTAATTTACATACCAATGTTTCTTCTTGAATCGGCTGTGATTTAACGCGAAAGCAAACCCCAAAGTGTCTCTAAGAGGATTAATCATAAGGTCGCGTATAGATGCGTCACAATGTTTCTGGAGAGAGAGAAAGATAAGAGAGTGAAATAACAAATGAAAATACAGTTTTAAATTGCTTTTTGTAAATCTGAAAATAATGTCTAGAACATAAAAAAAATTACAAACCTTATAAAAGTGCAAATAATTTTTAAATTTTTTTAAAGCTTTTAAAAAAAAAAGAAAAATAGAAAAGAAGATGCGTGATGAGGAAAAAAATATTAAGAAAGCCTGACAGAGATATTAAGTTCTTTGTTCATTTGATTAGGTTCCAACTGAGCACTTTCTTGTTATCGAGTTGCAATCAATATAACGGTGTCTTCTATTTATTCTAACCTTTTGCAATCTTTCGAAATATCTACCCTTGCCGAATTCTTTAGCTGCGATTCTTTCTTTCCTCTTCCTGTCTTATCACGGAGTTCCTAAAACATGTCTCCTCCTAGAGTTTTATTTTTGTTTTCTTTTGTGTCCAAGTTTTATAACCCTCTTTAGGTGCAGCAGCCTGTCCTTGCCTAAGCGAAGCAGGGGGAGGCAGGAAGAAAAAACGATTCGTCGGCTTAAAACAACAGCGGTAAGCTGAAGAAATGCTGTGCACGTGCTGCGGAACCTAAGTGGCATTGATCTCCCCTTTACGGTTGAGTCCCGAAGGACTCTAAGTTTGGTGAACCGTCCATACTTCAAACCGTTGCTATTCTTCAAAGTTTTATCATTTATGAGTATACAGAAGTGTTCGTTCTGAATCTGATAAAACAGAAAACGTGTATCATGATCTTAAGAATTCATATAAAACCTAAATAAAATTATATGTGTATAATATATAAATATATATATATATATGTGTGTGTATGTCTGAGATATGTGCATACGCATGATATTTATGTATATATGTGTATGCCTGTATGTATATGTATATATATCTGTCTGTATTTTTATATTCTGTAAAACTCGGTGTATAACGCGCACTTTGAACACAAATAATAAGATCTAAACTTAAGGGTGTGTGTTATGCACCAAGTACAAAAACAACAGTTTTAAAAAATCAAGAGATGAACATAAAAAAATTTTACTTCAACATGTAACGAAATACTGTTTATTTATAACTTTCTTTATAAACCAAATGAGTTGTAGTTCTAGAAGTATACAATTTTTTTCAAAAGTCTGTTATAATACCTCGAATAAATGACTTCAAAACATAAAAGCAATGTATATTAATATTTCAGAATTCTTCGGATAAAAGGGGAGTGCGCGTTGTACGGAGGAGTTTATGGTATGTATATTTGTATACATATATATGTATATGCATATGTGTGTGTGTTTATATGATTTATATGTATGTCTGTATACATATATATACATATGTATATATTAATTCATTTATATGCATGTATATATATTCAAAGGTAATAGTTAATTTGCAAACTTGCGCATTATTTGAAATAATCATTTGCTGAATTAATTTGAAATTGATTTAATTTTCAATTTGCTGTGTTAATTTGAAATAAAAATCTGCTGAAACACGATACTCTTACCCTTCCTTAGATATACTTCGATTTAAAGTTTTAAAACGCTATAGAATGGGAATTTTTTTTTTTATTTCCAATGACCAGGGTTACAAAAGACCACTAAACCACAAGGGGGTAGGAACAAAAACACAAACAAATACAGACAAAACGAATAAAGTAGGAGAAAAAAAAACATAGCGAGAAAAGTCTATGAATCCATTAGGTCTCTAGTTTGCCAATAGAGATCTCTGAAAAGAACCCCTTTAGAGCTGGGCAGCGGCGAATGTGGTCAGCATCCATGTCCTCACAAATATCACAGAGCGTGCTGAAAAAGGTCTGTGCAACATGAATATGACGAAGATGCTTGAGTAGGAAAGTCGTGTCCAGTAAGTAGACGAAATTCGGCAACTACCTTCCGTCTTTGCCACATGGGAAGATCTTTAAGATTATTCCACCAGATCTTATAGGAATTTCTCTCTGTGTATTGAATTGAGAAGTGAGATCTTTCATCCTTTTCTTAACAATAAACTTGGCACTGGTAAGAGGGACAGCTTTCCTTGTTGTTTGGTGAATGGAAGCTCCTTTCTTTGCTAAGTGGTCCGCAAACTCATTACCAGCTACATTACAGTGTCCAGGGATCCACTGCAAAACAATTTGCTTAGAGTAGCCAGACAGATTGGAATAGAAAATTATATATTTTTTAACTACCAATGCTATTGGTTACAATTTATTATGTAAACAGCATTCTACGTTATGCCATATTACATTGATGCAAAAAGTATATTACTTATTATATAACATGTTTGCTCTTTGTTTTTTATATGGTATATTACACGTGAAAATAGTGTTATGTAGTACAAAATGTGCATTGTATATTCTTAAATGACTGAAAACATTTACATTATCAGGTAAAACCTTTGCATTATGCAACTACTTAACTGGCTTTACTGCGTATAATTATGCGTCATATAACGTTAAATTACTTCAAAACCATTTTTTACCATAATTCTCGAACGTATAATGTGAAACAAAATATATTTTACTTAGAGAAAATTATGCTTATCATTTTATCACCACATAATTGAGACCATTTTTTTTAGCGATAAATAAACTTCACATCAATTGTTGAGTTTGATGGGTCATTTTATAATGAAACAGAGCCGCTTACTCAAAACAAAACGAGAGTTCGCTAATTGAATTTAATGTAGAATATTAGGATATGACTTTGAATATGAGGAATATACAAAATATTTTACATTAGTCGAATCGATACTCAACAGAAAAATTTGTTGCCACAGGCGTTCAGCTAAAGATGAATTTATATGACGATTAATACTTAACATCCATAATTATTCTAAATTAAGTAATACCCACTGAGCCCTGAATACAAAAAGTGTAAAAAATTATTCTCGGTAGGTATAAAATAAAGTCATTTTCCTGTATATATAACTTTTTTAAATCTTGCAGATATAAGACGAACAATATTTTAAAAGAAATAAAATCAGTGATCCTCATAAAATATTTTTCAACGGGAATTTTGCTATATTTTTTTCAATATATCTCTCACACAGTATTTTTTATAAAACATAAAATCTTCTCAGACATTTAATGCAAAATGTGAGGAATATTTTCATTTTTAAAACGTCTTGACATTTTCTGCTGAGTCAGAAGATAAAAACTTCTGTAAAGCTAAGACTCTGTAGCATTTATAATAATCTTCGCTTCCTCTAAAAATTTGAAATTCATGACAGACTAATCTACAGTTCTTTATGGTAAAAATAGCATCTTTCTTCAGAAAATGTATTTTTTGAGGGAGTTTGCATAAAACACATACACACTCCCACACAAAAAAAAACCCATCTCCGAACAATGAATAAATTATGTGGCAACCTCTAAATCCTGTTTCTCCGAAAATATGACCCGATCTGATATCATTTTTTTGCGAAGATATATATACATTAGATCTTGTTTTCAAGGAACGTCTTACTTTTTAACTCAAAATAGTTTTTATTTATTTAAGAATATAATTTTTTCCTCCAAAATATCGTCATAAAGCTCCATTCCTATGGAAAGACATTCATCCAATTTACATCTCTGAAGTTAGATATACGTCCAATGTTGTAACGAATTAATCTGGCGATTAGTCTAACTATACGGTGTCTATTAGGATGGATGCTTTGTCATTATGCCTTTGCATAACCAAACCTTTTTCCTAATCGGCCAGTAATTCATTTATAGATATTGTATTTCAACTCGTGTTTTTCCTGATACCTGTTTCCCACTTAAGCTTCATATCATTTCTTTCACCCACCTGTTGACTCATATTATCGAAGACTGATCGGAAATTACGATTTCAATCTGCCATTCAAAGATTCAACAATTCATTTGCAGAAGGCCGTAAAGTTCTTACTCTTGGAGTTTTCCATAATTTTTTTTCTAATACTCGACGTTATAGAGTTTTTTTTTTACTTATATTACCTTAAAATTTTATTGTTCTATCGTTCCCTTGGATTTATTACTAAATCATATGTCATTCAGTATAACATACAATGTATTGATTATCGAATATTACGTACAAGTTCGCTTGCTATCAAACATGCCTGTATTTTGCATCTAAGCTGCAATTGGTGTTTTAATGTGTACGGAACCTGTTTAGGTGACAATCTTAACTCTTGTTTTGAGCACATGGCCGTGGTGGCCGAGTGGTCTAGGCATCGGATCATGGATAGCGTGTCATGAGTTCGATCCTAGTACCACTAAAGACCCGCCATGTAGTGGAGCGATCCACGTTAAATCTGTTGAGAGCTCGCTCAAACGTTCTCCCGTTGGTGTGGGGTGGTAGTTAGGAGAGGGGGGTGCAAGCTCAGGTGTCGTCCGCGTCACTTGACCATGGCTCAAAATTACGCGGACCGTTGCCAAAAGCCCTTGTGTTGCTAAGACAGTGAGACGTTATTATTCTCTCACTCTCTCTTATTTTAAGTACAATCTTAAAAGACCTCAGTGTCTCAAGAACTCAGCCTTTAATTAAGCCTTATTTTCATGAAAACACGACTGAGTATTTCTGTTTTTAAAAGTAAATATTTTTAAAATAAAAAAAATCATTTTGCAATTTCAATAACAACTTTCAATATATAATTGATTTTAAAATATGAAATTCCAAATAGTATATGGATCAGGTGTTCGGAAAATGTAGTTCTGAAACAAAAACAACAAAATTATTAGGTTACCTCAATTGAAAAAACAAGACTGGTATTTGAAATGTAAGGTATGATTCAACTACCCCAGACTTCTTATTAAGAATTTCAGAATTATAACTTGCTGCTTCGAAATAATAAATTATTCATTTTAATTATTTATTTAGAATTCTCCAATTTTCTGATAAAAAAAGAGGAAAAATTAGATATTGAATTTATCATTTATTATTCAATAGGCCTCATACAATTTAATGCAAATTTAAACGCTCAATTTTTAATGATATAATGTTACATAATTTTGTAATTGACATATATCCCTCGAAACATTTTTCAAAAAGTCTTGCAATATACTTTTTTTATACAATATTAGTGCACATTTTTCAATAATATATATATATATATATATATATATATATATATATAATTTTATTCTAGGTTCAAAATCAAAGCTTGTTTCTGATACTGAAAGCAATGGAGTTTCAGGTATTTCCTTGAAGAGGTTAGTATTTCTGAATTTTTTCTGCACTTGTTTAGTTCTAATCTTTATATATATATATATATAATTTACTTCTACGACATTCATTTGACATTTAATCTTATAACGAATTAATTGAATTTTTCTTATAAATATGTAACATATTACGCAGTACATGAGAATATGTAATTCTGATGTAAATGTTGAAATAAATATAAGAATGTATATATTATGTAAGAGAATAATTGTAAATATAAGAATAAATTCTTCAAATGGAACAAAGTATCAATTATATAATAAAAAATGTATAATTTAATTTATATAATTTAAAGTGTTTACAAATGTGTAAAATATATTGTTGTTAAAAATGATGTAGTTCATAATAAAAATCAATGCTGAAATTTTCTGCATTATAATGGAAAATTTATCGAAGATTTAAATGTTTACAAATTGTGAATCGCTATGAATTATTAACCTCCTTATAAATAATGTTTTTGTCTCTTTTGCATTGCTTTTATGTTTCATATTAATTAAATCCATTAAGGAAAATAATCTATTTCAAGCTTAAGTGATTTTTTTTTATTTCTTTTCTATTTAAATTCTATACAATCTCTCTTATACACCCTCAGAGCAGCTATTAGAGGTAACTGCATAAACAGCTTTATTGATTTTCCTGGTATAATTCCATTGCATTTGGCTCTCTCATTAACTGCAGGAAGAGAAAGAAAAAACTAGCTTGTCTTTTCAAATGTTCAGTAAACACGAAAATAATATTTTTCTCTCTTTTTTTTTTCCAAATTTTACCAAGTTTCTAATGTTTTTCCCATTTAATTTTTTTGCTAAAGTAATAGCATGAATTTGTACTCAGGTAAATAATTTTTTTTCTGTTGTATGTTAATGTTGTTATAATTAGGAACAATAAACCTTTTTTATTTTTAATTCGTATACTAACTAGTAAGAATTGCAAAAAAGATGCAAAAATTCATAATTTAATTTAAATTTGTCTTATTTCCGATGTATTTTAATCAGATACAACCTTTTTATTCTAAAACAAGAAAAATATATCTAAAAAAAAAAAAATAGTTAAGAGCTGTTTAAAAAACTCAAAATTAACGTTTTTCTTCGTTTCTGTGCATGCCAAACTATTTTTATATTCAGAAAAACTATATTAGTCTTCCTGTTAAACTGTTCTTTAAAATGATAAATGCATTGAAAAGTACACATTTATCATATTGGAGTAGACACACACAAAAAGTTTTAGAACAGTTCTATATATTTATATGATTTTTGTGTTAAATTTATTGTGTTTTTCATTCTCATAAGGTTCTGATTTTATAAAGTCATTATTGTTTTATTTATTAAATGAGGACTAGTAGTAATTAATATTTATAGAAATGCTAGAAAAGCTAAATTATTACATAACCAAAATTGTACTTTGTATTTTATATTTATTTCATACTCATCCACAAATAAAATTGAACAACTTACACTTTCTCAGAAAAGACATCAAATTTCAATCCCGTATCATTTTCTTTTAAGTTATAGGCCACATTTTCACAGTAATTACTCTCCATTCGAAACCTGATCTAAAAGTTGATAATTCAGCATTTATATTCCCATAAATATGCAATCCAATTCAATACCTTGAGAGTAGCCATGGATTTGCATCGCTAAAACTTTGTTAAAAGTTTTCTTCATGAATGAACAAAAATTGTTTTGCTGAAAATGGCCATGCTTTTTCGAAATATATATATATATAAGGCTAGGACTATTTTATCATGACTATAGTCATCTTAGGTTTATAACTATTTTTTGTATATATTTTGTAATATATATATATATATATATAAAGAGAGAGAGATAGACCTGGTCCATAATTGTTTTCTTTTTAGTTTCTTAATGTTTTTAGCAGATCAGATAATGAATAATTAACTTTTCTTAACATTACGTTGTAATATTGAATGCCATTTTGTTTCACACACATAATATCTCATGTAGTAAAAACGCATTGTTTCCATTTTTTATAAATTACGCTTTAAAATAAAAAGAGTTCCGTAATTAAAGATTTAAATTGAGAGCAATTTATCCTATTTGATATCAGCAGCAGTCTTTTGAAAAGTATCAACACTGCTCGTTGCAAACCACATCATTAAAACATGCAATTCATGGAATTTAAAGTTTTCCAGAGGTTTTTTTTTTCATATGAATCATTAAATTTGCCGTGTATATTAATTCTTCCTTAGATATTAGGGGGTCGTGGTCCCCTCGGGGTTTTGATCCTGAACTCTTGGCAAGCCTATGAGAAATTTGAGCTTTTGTACCACTGAAGACCCACCATGTAGAGGGGCTGATGCACGTTAAATCTATCGAAGCCTAAAGTATTTCCGTTGGTGTCTCTTGACGGTGTCTCGGCGTCATTTGAATGATGTTCAAAACTTCTAGGTCCGTCGCCAATAGCCTTAGTTTTCGCTTTATACCGTGACGTTAATAAAAACTCATTCACTCTCGTGTATTATAATATATATACACCAAAACATGTTGTCCAATACTTAATAAAGTAAGCAGATATATTCAATTCATCACAACAGCCATATAGGACATATACCTTTTTAAATTTCTAGCACATTCAGCGGGGTGCTTTTGTTATTTTACTAAAATTTGATTTACTTCCCTTTACACATTTCAAAGTAAATAACAAACCAGATACTTGTACACTAAACCTTGTCAGCAGATTAAAATTATTCCTTTTACATGTCACCATTATAGCGAACTTCCACTGGTTCTCATTCCATCATTAACTTATCCTCTTCCGATAATTCTTGATCAAAAGTTAGTGCATACAATTAAAATTCTCATTGTGTCAAATACTAACTAAATTAACGTGCAGTATTTAATTAGTATATGGTATGGTAGATACATGCTCTAGCTCTTCTGCGTTGTACCGCTTTGAGGTCACGCTTCTCCCATTTTGCTAAAATTTGATCTATTTCATTCTAAGCATTCCAAACTTAATAAAGGTCCGTTGCAGATCCAAACCTCATTCTCACTCTATTTATATTTTGATCGCAAATTATCCCCCATGTCCACTCGGAGGACATCTATCAGAGATCCCGCTCCATAAACAGCCCTATTGATTTCCTTGTTTAATTTATCTGCATATCTCTGTCTCAGCAACTGGAGTGTGAGGAATTATCTCGCTTCAGATCGTTCATAAATTATATCCCAATAAAGGCCGAGGCCCCACAGGGGAACGTACGCCGATAGAGAAGATGCCTAATTACATTAAGTCGCCTTTCATTAATGGACGCAGATATCGTCTCGGTTGAATGAATGGAAATTTTCCAGTGAGAAAGAATCCAACAGGATATCGACCAACGTAACTACTAATCTGCAGTTGCGGCTGGTTTGGGAATGCGGCAATTAGTTGCAAATTACGCGCATTTGCCTATGACGTTGCGTGATAGTGATTAGAATGCGAGTCAGAAATTTGCGAAATTTCCGACACGTGGTGTTGAACCTTTTTTGGTTTTGGTGAGTGTATATTTAAAACGCGGAAGTTGGGGGAGGTAATTCTAACGTGTACCTAACAATTTTAGGGGTTTTATTTTATCCCTTTTGGGGGGCACATATAAAATGTTAACTCAAATTAATGATACAATGTCTTGTTCTGGAAATTTGCTGAATAATTTTAAAGAACAATAATATAATACCCCGATTATATATAAACAAATATAGGTACTAAAAATATGAAACGACGTGAGATTAAATAATTTTTTTTTCGTTTTTTCTATATCTTATTGCACGCAATTTTTTAGTAGTTTTAAGACAATGTTCGCATTAAATGCCATAAAACTTAATTTTACCTAAACATTATTTTTTTATCTCTACAAAATCGTAGCTGATTTTCTCGTTTTTTTATTTCAAGCTTATACTCTTGGTTTGCTAATCATATGTAATTCTTATAAGGAAATTTATAAAAATGTACGGCTGAAAATATTCGAAAAAATTATTTTGAGTTTAAAGTAGGTAGAATAAGTTTACAGGACTGTGTGTGTTAAAGATAAATATGCTTCTGTCTTAAAAATTAATCTTGCCTTTTTTAAACTAAGAAACGAAAATAAGAGTTAGATATTAAGGTATCGGACTGGTTGCGAATTTTTTTTTCTTAAAAAAAATGAAGATATGTGGATTTTTTTGTTGTTTTTAGATTGTGTTTAGCAAATTTAAAGAAAAATATACTAAAATTAAGAATAGAAAAATAAATTATTAAAACTAAAATGGAAAAAAATGGGTAAAAACTGACAAAAAATAACGTAAACCTCGGCCCATTCTGTACCAAAGGTTTATAAACAGATTTTCAATTTTTCAATTCTGATGTGTTGCTATGTTATTCATTGTAGACAGGACCTTCAGAATAAGAGATATTTTAATTTTTACAAATACTAGAGCTCTTTATCTCAGTTACTATATGGAATTGCTTAAAAAACAGTGATTATATTCACATGAGGGACTGTATAAATCTTGTAATAAAACTGATTGATAAATCTGAAAATTAAAACACTTTTACTATTATACAGAACTTACACAAAAAATGTCACAGTTAATTATGTTCAAAACTTTTTTATCAATCGCTGACTTCATTTGATTATCGTCAAAAAATCACATTTCGAGTGAAAAGCGTTTTAAAGTGTGACATCTTGCTTAAAGTAATGACATCTGCTTTTACTAAAACACTTGTAGTTTTTGTTCTAGTGAACGGAAAATGATAGACTTTGTATTTTTATAAAAGTAATAAAATGGCCTATAAAATAAAATCATAATAAATGTGTCATTTTTTGGCAAAATTCTCAATTTTAGGGTAGTTGGATACCTTAAAAACAATACATAGTATAACATCTTGAAATACTCAACGAAGAAGTTGGGTACCCTTAAATATGTGTATAGTTTTGTAGTTTTTAGAGTAAATTTAAGACGAGATGATTTTTATAGCCTCGTTAATTTAGCACTTATTAAAGGACGATGTTGTTTCTGCCAAATCATAGATTCGGGATTTGGTGCTCCGTGTAAAAGGGCTGGTGTATGTTAAATAAAGGTTCAAAGTGTAAGAAAAGGGTTCCAATGCAGTGTTCGCAACATCCCTGAACCGTGATTCAAAGTTACGTTGCCAATAGCTCTTGTGTACATGTGTTTTCTTAAGAGCAGTTTTATTAAATAACCAGTGACACTTCTGGAATTGTTTCTAAAGAAAAAAATATATTTGAAACACAAAAAGTAATTTTTAAATTGAAGTTAATTCTAATAATGTTTATTAGAACAACGGAATGAGGGAAAATAGAATTTGACTCCTAAAATGAAGTAATAATTTGTTTTGTAGAAAGACATTACAAAAACAGAAAGACATCTTTGTATTTGAGAATCGAACATAATTACAATTAACCAGTATTGTGTTATTAAGTATTTTCTGCGTATTTTTATTATTTCAAGAAATTTACAAAAACTATTATAAAGTTGAACCACAATAAAAAAAATATTCGCAATTGCATTGAACAATTTACTTTTTTTTTTCCTTCTTATCTCTACATAAAATTTCTTTATATTGTGCAGTTTCAAAAACAACACAAAGCCTTAAAGATAATAAAAAGCCAAAATCTTTTAAATATACAAAACTATCTTTCTTTATGAGTATCTATGGCTTTGCTCTCAATATCGTTTATAACGCTTTGAGGCGTAGTTTCACCAAAAGGAATTTTTTCATTATACTCTATGGCCAGTTTTTATGAATTCCGAAGTGTACATAAAAGTGATTTATGTGAGTTTCAATTATGCCGAGAAAGCGATATTGGCTCCTTAAGAAGAAGAAAAAATCCTAGAGTAAATAGTAGAGATGCTTTTTCAAAACGTATGACGTTTTGGTTAAAGGATAACTCAAACGCGTTTAATGGCTCTATTTTAAAAAAGATATGTTTTTGAAAAATACTTCTCTAGTTAAGTGCATTTTCATTTTTCTAAAAGCCTATAGAAAAAAACAACCTTAGAAAATGGGTAATTCAAAACAGGAAGTTCAGCATAAAAATTTATGAAGAAGTATAATACTTATGACTAGTTTCCTTTTTAAGAAAATGAAGCTAGAGATGCATTTTTTAAAATTTATCTTTCAATCTTGTCATGAAGCATTTGCTTAGAAATTAAACATATACAAGTGTTTCTATTTCTTTAGATAAATAAATAATTGCTGTGTTCGCCTCAAATTGCTATGCATACACATTTTAAAAATGCAAGGCTCGATAATTTGACATAGTCATAATAGAATGGTCATATTTCGAAGTATGTGGGTGCACAATCATTAACCTAAATAGTTTCCAATTAAATGGTATGTTTTTTACAGTACTTCCTAATTGGATTGCTTCGGGACTTCTTCATTATCTTTAATGTAGATTATAATTATGTAAACATAGAGTACTGTTATTCCATAAAAGAGAACACAGCTCTTCCCTATTTTTTCCAGCTATTATTTATTTATTTATTAGTTTTAATTAAGTCACTTATATAAATATTCGGAATGAAATTGCGAAGTGATCAAAAAAAAATTTATTGCAAATTTTTTCCGGTTTATGAAAAGCATAGGCTGTGAAAAAAAATATTGCTCATTTGACTGTCAGATACGTAATTTTTACCACTGTTTCTAATAGCCTTATGAGGATTCAGCTAAAAAAATAATGTAATGTTACTTGTACTATTAATATTTACATTAGGAGTATTTGGTATCAGAATGAGAGGAAAAACAGTACCTTAAAGAAGGATTTTGGCTAAAAATCAGTTAGTGTACTGTCTTTTTAGTCGTAGCATGTTGTACCAATGCCTTTTTATCTCAATTAATAAACCAAACCTACCTGTTCTTAAGATGAAGGTATATAAATAAGGATTGCAATACTGGTATACCGGGAGACCGAATACCGGTATTTTGAGCCATTTGTACAATTTTGTAATACCGGTATTCACAAGTTTGAATACCGGATTTTCGGTATTTACTAGAATCTTTTTAAAATTATCTCCACTATGTGTTCAGGGATCGCTAACCTAACAAAATAGTATACGTTTTGGTTTTTATTTCTGCTTAACGGGTGAAGTTAATTAGACTGTGAATATAAAGTTACATCACACAATCAAGATAAGCGATATTGGCCATGGGTAGTCTAGTGGTTAGAGCATCAGACGCTAGACCGGAAGGCATCGGCTCGATGCCCGATAACACCAAATACCCTCCAAGTACACACGGAGCACGTGCTAGTTAATTTGGTGGGTCCGAAAGTCTTGTGGGCAGTCGTAGCAACAACCACGGGTGCCGGGGGCAGGAGAATATTTCCCTCCCCTCCAATTCTTTACCTAAATTGGGGAGGGGCAGATAGGTGGTGTTACCATCTATCGTGTATGAACCGAGACAAATCGTACTGACACCTGGACAGTGCTCAAAGCTAAAAAACTAACGACAGGTGTACACCTAGCCCCTTGAAACGATGAATTTCGTGAGCCTCGATCTGACACCATGAAACACGTGGAATTAGAAACAACAAGATAAGTGATAAAATATATGCATTATCCAAGGAGGTGAGCCAAAACTATTACATTACAGCTCTGAGTGATACTTCATACGAGCAGGATTCGTAATCTGATATTCGTATCTGTGAAAACAAGGTAGTAGTTTTGAAGAAAATGAGTAATATTTCGATATTTTTTTTAATTGAGAAGTTTGTTATTCAAATTGTATTTGCATATCTGACTTGTATATACATATCATCATGATTTTGAAAATAAAAATGAAAAAAGAAAAAAGGAGGCTAACCGATTCAAATTTGATCAAGTTTATAGTAATTATATGAATATTTTTTACGCACAAACCTTATCTACATTTCGAAGGATTCGGTACAGTTTTTGAAGATGATTAGGGCACCAATGTCGATAGTGAAAAGGAATTGTCTCTTAAACAAAAATTGGAATTAGCGATAAGTAAAAAAAAAAACAACAAACCAAAATACAATACAAAAATAAGCTATATCCCAAACCATCCGACGATAAATAGATTTATTTGAAGATGAAGGATTTAGAGGTAAATATTTAGAAAAAGTATACTGCGTATTTCTAACAATACTAACAAGTAGCGTAGATGCCGAAATAGCTTTTTCGAGAGCTGGTAATTCGTGCACATAATTGCGTTCCAGGCTTAATGACATCACCGTTAATGCATTATGTTTTTTGAGATCATATTTCAAAATTTTTTAATAGTACCATGGACTGAATAATTATATTTACACTTGTTTGTATAATTTAAATAAATAAGATGTTTTTTTTTTAACTTTTTTGTGATTATTTATATGCCGTTATAAGTTACGAGTTAATTTTTTTGTGATATTTACACTCTCTAATATATAACTGGTAAATAAAACAAAGAAAAATCTGCATTTTCTTTCTTTTCCTAAAATTTCTACTACCGGTATTAAGTTCTATGAAATACCCGGTATTGAACATTTGGTCAGATATTGCAATCCGGTATAAAATTTACTCTATATTCTGGTTTTCATGTAGGTTTGAGGATTATCTTGCATGATTAATTACTTGAATTGCCACCAGGATACCTTCAGAAATATGTTGAGCCCATACCACATGCTGTGGCACTGTTGCATGCCCGTGGAGCTCCAATAAAGTATTATGCAGATATACCATTTTTCTGCACTTCAGTGTATATACTATATAATTTAATTATAATAATTAATCAGATACCTTTTGACAAATTTTTCTATGCTTTTTCTGATAATAGTGGGCATTTATTAATTTTTCTTCAATTTAACATGACATCATTAAATATTATGTATTTATATTTATTTTGATAGAAAACAAAGAAAGAGAATTTTGAAATATTCTATCTTAGATATGAAGAACCCTGTTAGTGTTTTATAGTATCAACTGTGACAGTACATATTGTTAAAATAACTAAAACAATTTACATATTTTTCAGAAAAATATTAATTCAAGCAATTTTTAATTTAAGTAATTTTATAAAGTCTTGGATTGAGATTTATGTGTGATTTTTGTTATATTGAATAGAAGAAAAATATTCATTTCTGTTCTAATTAAAATCTTAGAGAATATTATTATTAACTAAATATGCATTTGATAGTAATTAAATATACATATCTTTGAATTCGCTCTTATTTGCATCATTTAAAATATTGAAGCAATATATACAAACTTGTAGAAATGTGACAATTATTTTGAAAGAAGTTAGATTTAACTTCTACAACTATTCTATAGTGATTTTTAAAAAGTATACATAGGTTGAAAATTTAAAAATAAAACAAAGTATGAAAGCTCAAGCTTTATTTTAAGGTATCCTACTACTCTAAAATTCAAAATTTTGCTAAAATATGACACTTTTTATGATTTGATTTTATACACACCTTTTTACTAGCTTTAAAAAATTCCAAGTGTATTATTTTTCGTTCACTAGAACAAAAACGGCAAGTGTTTTAGTAAAAGTAGATGCCAGTACTTTAAGATATCACACTTTAAAACGCGTTTTATTCAAAATGCGTTTTTTTTTTACGAAAACGGGGGCAGCAATTGCTGAAAAGTCTTGAAAATAATTAACTGAATTTTTTTGTGTAGTTGCTGTATAATAGTAGAAGTGCTTTAACCTTTAGGTTTATATACATATGTAGCCTCAGCATATTTTCTTAAAATGTACTAAACAAATCTAAAAACCACAACAAATTCCCAGATTTCCATTTTTTTTTTTAAAAAAAAGATGTTGCAAGTAGGCGGATACCTTAAATGAAACAAAATTCAATTTTTTACTATATATTTTATGGAGAAAAAGACACCAATTTAGTCTTGCATATAACATAGGTGACATCCAACACATTCATATATTACATTTTTATGTATCATCTTCGAAAAATACTTATTGTCCCTTATATACATTTAATATCCATTCTGTTCTAAATAAATCTTTACTAGCGTTTAATAACTCTCTTTTTGATACATTTTACTAGAATAAAATATTTTATCGTAACGTTTAAAGCCATTTTCAACCTCAAAGCAAGTTACTGTTCCCCCGTTGACAACGACATCCACATGCATTATGAGGTTCAATATATGTACATATCCGGTTCATAATACAACAATGTAAAAGACAGCTTGTTATCAGAGTGTAAAATCGTAAAACAAAGGCCTCATCCTAACAAATTAAAAGAATAAAAAAAGGATGCTTGCATTTCAGAACGTTCCATTCTACAAACATGATGGAGTGTCCTTTGCAGCGTTGACACTCGCCATTCGGTTTTATCTCCCGGTTTTATGCAGCCTATTCCTTTTGTTACGCCGTGTAAATGAGGCAATGTTCGCTTAATAGGTTAATGATATCACTTTTATTACAAATTTTACGACGTATCGTTAGGACTAAACCGCGCTTCCCAGCCAAGAACTGCGGTTCTCTCTTTCCTGTAATCAGGATTTGAGATGGGGTGAACCGTTCACTGGCCTCGGGTAGATAACTGAATCGATTCACTTTGTGAAAAGAAAGTTACTTTAAGTGGGAGATAATTTAATTCAAGTGTGATTACATTTCCGATCGTATTAATTGCGGAAAAGAAAGGAAAATTGAAATTGTGTGGTTGTCCTGATAACGCTGTAGTTAAAGTAATAAATGTACGCGGATACGCGTTTCGAAACATACGTTAAAAGGGCAGTTTAATTTGGTGCTTAAAACGGAATAAAAATCAATGGAAATTAATTAAATGACTGAAAAATTTCATTTTATCTTCATTTTTAATGACATATATTACTTTTTTTTATATACGTATTTTTAAGTTTAGTTCCAAAATTTTACGACTTCAGAACCATAAATAAAAAAAAAACCACTTAATTATTACACACATGGAAGGTGTATTATCTGATGTTGCTGATGGGCTATTGCAGTAGTTCCATTGATAATATGTATATTTATCCTTTTATACTATTTCTTTTCTAGTTATACGTAAAACTACACATTTTTATGGGTAGAATATTATTTTGTTTTCGAATTATATAGATAAAAGCATAATTTATTAACTTATGAATATTATTGTACGTCGGACAATTTTGATCTAATTTGAAACATTTATTTAAATCATAAATATTCGATATATCACTAAAAATATTTAGTGCCTCTGAATTAAGGGAAATACTCAGTAGTAAGAGCAACTAATCTAGGAAAAAAACATTCTTACTACGCAAATTATCGATTAACCATTAACAATATATTTCAAATGACACTGATCTTTACAATAAATAATTATGTTTTTGCGTGCTTGGTGAAGTAAAATCTAATAGATGATCGGAAAAAAGTAGTAATATATTGATTATTCCATGCAGTTTCTGCTCAAGTTTCCACAATATTTACTATGGCTATTAAATACAATGATCCTTAACGATGCAAGTCTTCTCTGCATGGACTGTTAATATGAAATACATTTGTTTTTTAGGTGTGTATCTAATGAATCTTTCTAACAATAAAAGCGTTTTAACTATCTCTGTTATACGTGAGATCATTGTTTGAATTAAAAAATAGCTTTATATATACATACATATGCATTGATGTCCTCGATTGACCAATTGTCTTAGCCTTTTTGCAATTTGTTCTTTTTTTAACATGGGTTGGTTTGAAGCTTTTAATTCTAACTCCTAATTTTCATGTATACATTTTAATACCTCATATGTTCAGATCTTTATTAATTATAAGATTGTATTTGTCATTTGAATATATTTGATTTGAAAGCTTCTTCTGTTCCATTAAAATATTGAGATTTTTTAGACAGTGAAACATTCATAACACTTATTCATCCCATCGGTTTACTAAAAATACCTGTCTTACATCAAGAGGATACATTTTTCAAGTACAATTGAAATACTCATACATCACAAGAGTGAGCGTGCATGAAACAAGGGTATGTTCAGGTATTTTCATAAAAACTTCTACGTGCTTTTATATAAGAAAGACATTTTTTAAATTTTCATAAGATATTTATTTGCAAAATTATAATATAACAATATTTAGATGAATTATGGAGAAAATAATGTGGTCATGGTAGCCTAGTGTTAACACTCGTGACCTCGAGGCTGGCGTATCAAGAGTTCGAACCTAGTTCCACTGAAGACCCACCGTGCAGAAGGACCGTCGCACGTTAAATCTGTCTCGTCTCAATGTCTTCGTGTTGGTGTGGTGAGGTAGCCAGATGAAGAAGGTTCCAACTCAGACTTCGACCTTGACACTTCACCAAGGCTCCAAATTACGAGATCCGTCCCCGTGTTGCTTTACACTGCGACGTTTAAAAAAACTCACTTATGAAGAAAATAGCAGAAAAAATAGGGTCACTTTAAATAATCTAAAGAATATACATTTTTAAATACTGAGTCACATTGGGAAAAATATTTCTTTTTAGTGCGTTTTTCACGTAGTGGATCAAAAGCGCTATTAGGACGCAAATTTCGTCTTCGTCCTATATATTGTCGTACCTTTTTCTCAGCCAATAAGCAACCAATTGACCTCGGGGTTTCGGCATTGGGTCGCATTTGTGCCCTAGATGAGCCGAATCATATTTAAATTTTCCCATAGTTTTCCCGAATTTTCCTGAAAAAGTTCATTAGTTGCATTATTGTAAAATACAACATGTGAAAAACGAGCTAAAATTACTTGGCCATGGCAATGATTGATACCTTATTTAATTCTTTTTAAGATGATATCGATGAAATTTTTATACAACAAGGTTTTTTAATTAGTATGCTTAATAAGTATACAGATATACAATTTCCGTTAATTTCATTTAACATAAGTATACACAATACATATAATGAAAATTATTTTTTAATTAACAACATTTGCAATAAAAAATAGGTGAAATATTTGAATAAATACATTTGAATTGAACTCGTAAACATAAAATAAATTGATCCGGGAATAAAAACGGGTATATTATTAAAACGCAATTATTAGTTTACAAAAATATTAAAATAGTAGAATGCAAGTTATTTTCTAGTATAAAATATTTTTCCAACACTAGAAATGTTCATATATCAAACAAAATAATACTAATATCGGTTTAAAATAATTCAGTAATCTTATCAACAAATGAAATATTAAAATTCTTTCTATATCGTAATTTGTGTAATATGAGTCTAAACATGTTCATGTTCAACACGTAGGAAGTATATTTTATTTACTTAAAATTTATTATACGAAATAATTACAAATAAATTATATTTGTGAATGAATCTGATTATAAAATATTAGTGAGAGTTTGAAAATTCTAAGTCGTGAATTGATGATTTCACTAAATTTTAGCTTTCCCACTTTCCATATATTAGATTTATTTGTTTAGTCAAATTTTTAATGTAATTATCAAGCCTTTCAAAGAGTGGAAAGATCTTCTTATATCGTTAATGAAGTTCAGAAGAATAAGTATTCAGAAATGATTTATTTAAAAGCTCTTAACAAGATAAATGAGCATTTTTTTATTTATAATGTAAAGTAAATGTGCTTGAAATTTATTGCATACATAAATTTCATAGAGTTTAAGTGGTTGTAAATGTCTTGCTAAGATCTAAGATGAACTTCAATAACTGGATTAAATAACTCTATTTAATTATTTTTTTTTAATCATACGTACAAAATAAATACGAATCTATCGATAATTTAAATGATAATTAGGCAAATTACACTATTATCGTGTTTTTCAAAAATAAAAATAAAACTTGTTATTCACATAAAAAATTTCGATGTTGAGAGAAAAAGTATTTTTGACATTCGCTTATATATTATACACTTAGATGTTTTTTCAATACAAAAATACTCATAACTTCTAAAATAATAATTATATAATATATATATATTATATAATATATATATAATATGTATATATAATATATATATATACATATACATATATAATATATATATATATACATATATAATATATGACAGGCCCCAGGACTGCGGGTTAAATGATGAGGCATCTTCTATTATTAATTCTTCTTTTTATTTCACTACAATAATCTAATATCCAACATGGCGTCTCTTGGGCGCGCAACACTATAGAACAATAGACGGTAATTCGGCCAGGAGTCCACCAGCTACTTCTCTCCAGTACGCGTTCGCCTTCGTCAGCGCTCGCTCCACCTTTAAATAGGCTTATTTACCCACAAATCCTTACGCGATGATAAAGAGTTCGCTCTATTTTTATTTATTACTCCCTTAATTTTAAAGTTAATCTTTTCAAACCTGACATATATGTATAATATATATATACGCATATATATATATACACACATATATACATATATATATAATATATATATATATATAAAATTCTCCTGTCACAGTGTTTGTAACCAAACTCCTCCGGAACTATTAGACCTATTCTTATGAAATTTTGTGCGTATATTCAGTAGGTCTGAGAATAGGTCTTAAGGTATGTGACTACCCTAAAATCGTGTGTTTGGTGAATTTTTCCGAAATTTTTTTTTATGTTTTTATATTATAGCCCATATATTTAAGATTCCAAAAATACTTTATTTTAGTTCCTACGATATTTAGAAGCAAAGTTATAGCTTAATTAGTAAACCGGAAATGGAATTTTCAAAACCGGAAATGGGTATTTAAAGAGACATAAAATGTAAACAAATAGTTTGAACTCCTTTTTCGTGACTTTTAAGCAAGACAAACATTCATTACTTATTGTAAATACAGATCAAGGTATCCATTACTTATTTAATAATATTTTTTTTTTCCATCTGGCAACTGTTTTTTTTAATTCAAGCTTGTTTTATTGAATGGCAATACTATTATCGTCTATACTTTGTTTACATTGTTCATTCGAAAGCGTTCTTCTTTATTACTAATTATTTTTGATATTTTTACAATTTATTCATTTATTTTATTTAATTTTAACGTTTTATTTCATTGTGAATAATTTAAAATGCCGAAAACTAGATCAAAAGTGACTAGAAAGAGAAGGTTTTATGGAAACAGATTTACCAAGTCAGCACCAAACAGTAACAAGGCGTCGTCTGCAAGTGAAGCAAAATTGAGCACTAATGACAGTTTTGATGTGCCTGAACCTATATTTCATGGTTCTACAGGTAATCGAATTATTGATTTGCAAGCTTTATTGGGAATTATTTCGATCCTGTGTTGTCCGGAATGCTATGCAACTGGATTGAAACTAACAGAAGATTCCAGGAAAGGACTTTGCTCTAACTTGTGTGTGTCTTGCAGTTGTGGATTCATGACTGGCTTTACTTCTACCCGTAAAGAAAATAAAAAATTCACTCTCAATATTTTATTGGTATTTGGATTGAGATTGATTGGCAGGGGATTCACAGCTGGTAAGAAGTTGCTATGTACTTTAAATTTGCCCTGCATTTCTAAAAACACCTTCAGAGCTCATGAACTCAAACTGCTGGAAGCAGTACAGTTTTGTTCTGAAGAAAATATGAAAGCTGCATCAATAGAAGTGCGAAATTTTAAAAAAAAGTACAAATTGTGGTGTTTTAGTAGATGGCACATGGCAGCGGAGAGGCCATATGTCACTTAATGGTTGCGTCTCAGCTATTTCCATTGATACTGGGAAAATTTTAGATTTGGAAGTAATGACTCAGTATTGCAAAATGTGTGAAATGAAAGTGAAATCTGCGCATGAATGCTCAAACTATAAAGGATCCTCAGGAAATATGGAAGCTGTTGGAGCTTTCAGAATTTTTGAAAGATCATTGATAAAACGAGACTTGCAGTACACCGAGTACTATGGTGATGGGGATTCCAAGGGCTTTTTACAAGTAAAGAATATATATGGGGAAAACAGTGTCTCAAAACTCGAATGTATAGGTCATATACAAAAAAGAGTAGGCTCACGTCTAAGGAAACTAAAAAAGAACACCAAAGGACTTGGTGGAAAGGGCAAACTAACTGATAAATTTATCGATAAACTGCAGAACTATTACGGGATTGCCATCCGTAGCAATGTTGGATGTCTCGAAAAAATGCAATCTGCTGTAATAGCTGTTTTCTTTCACTGCTGCTCTAGCAATCAAAATCCCATGCATGGGCAATGTCCTACAGGGAAAGAAAGCTGGTGCAAGTATAAACGAGCATTATGCGATGAAAAAGTACACATAGACAAAACAACAGGCCTTTCAAATTCAGTTATTAAAGTGATAAAGCCCACTTACTTAGCACTCTGTGATAAATATTTGTTAAAAAAATGCCTCCATGGCATGACCCAAAATAATAATGAAAGTTTTAATAATGTATTATGGTCTATTTTACCAAAAGAAATTTTTGTTCACAAGAAAACTTTGTTTTTGGGTTCACACATTACTGTCCTATTATATAATTCAGGTTATTTAGGACTGTTGCATGTATTTAATTATTTAGGTATGGTAATTGATCCAATGATACTTAAAAACTACATGGGAATTGACACAGAACGTATTCAAAAATCAAAACGCCAGTCATTACCCTCAACAAAACTCTCCAGAAAACAGCAAAAAGCCAAAAAAAGTCAAAATTAGCTAAAATTGAAGCTAAAGAAGACTTAACCTATAAATATGGAAAGTTTTGAAAATGTTTTGTAAGTAGAAAAGTATTTATTTTGTGTTAAAAAAAATTTTAATGTGTTTTACGAGAAACTTTTTCAATAATTTTCTTCACGATAAAGTTCACTATACAAAATATTTTTAAGATAGTAAATTGAAATTTTCAGAACATGTTTTGTGTAGTTCTATCTGTGTTATGAATCAAAATCTAATGTCTGTATATATATATATATATATAAATATTTAATTGCTTTTTTATGAAAAAAAGCATTAATTTTTTTTAAAAAATGAGTTTTTGCATACAATTTGACGTATTTAAAAAACTTTTTCAAGTATTACAAATCTTTTGATACCTAACACAGATAAAGATGTTATTTATGTGCTGTATAAATATTATATGAATACACTTATTAGAATTTTGTGTAAAAGATTTGTCGTAACTGCAATTTTTCACCAAAATTTCGCTAAAAACGACAATTGTTATAGTGTATAAAATTCTCAGGAAAACAGCAAAAGGTTAAAAAAAATTCCAAATAAGTTTTGCATGAAATTTAAAAGAGCTTGAGCTATAAATATGGTGAGTTTAAAAAATGTACAATCAGTAGAAAATTTTTCACATAGCATTAAAATCTTTAAATGCATTTTCTGAGAAACTATGTTTTTCAATTTTTTTCTTCACGGTACGGTTGACTACAAGATTTCTTTTTAAGATATTGACTTGAAATTTTCAGAGAATCTTTAATTTAGTTTTATCTGTAGTCTAAACTATAATCTAATACCTGTGTATGTATTTATTTATTTTATTGCACTTTTTGTGAGAAAATAACATTAGTTTTTTGTAAAAAAATGAGTTTTTGCATAAAAATTGACATATTTTGAAAACTTTACAGAAGTATTATAAATTCATAGTTATAATCACAGAAAATGATGTTATTTATGTACTGTATAAATATTATTAGAATATATGTATCAGAATTTTCAACACAATCCTTACCGTAATTGCAATTTTTCACTAAAATTTCACTCAAAATTCCCTATATTTCCAAAAATATTTATAACTTTGTAAAAACTGTGTTTGAATTCTTATTTTTATGTCCCATTACAAATAAAAATATGTTTACATAAGTGAAATTTTACATATTTCAAAAAAAGTGCTCCGAAGGTAGTCACATACCTTAAACTATAATTAGTCTTTGAAATTTGGTATAAGCGGGGGATTCCTCTTATAAGGTAGATATAAGCTACAAAATGGGTTTCGTGAAAATCGAAACCTAAGTGGCGTTGCGGGGCTTAAGAGGCATTATAGATAATTATTTTCATTTTTAAACTACTGGTCGTATAGTCTTGAAATATGATAATCAGAAGCCTTTCATGGATTAAAGATCCATGTTTGTGAAAATCGACCCCTAGATAGCGTTTGCAGGGACTCAAGGGGCGTTATAGGTAATTTTTTTCCATTTTTAATTTGTTAGACGCAATGTCTTCAAATTTGGTAAGCAGATTCCTTTCATAGAGAGTACAGTTCCCCTACAAAATGGGTTTTGTGAAAACAGATCCCCAAATGGCGTTGTGGGGACTCAAGGGGCGTTAAAGATAATTATCCCCATTTTTAAACTATTAAAACGTATAGTCTTGAAATTTGATAAGCAGATTTCTTTCGTAGAGTAGGAATTTGAAGGAAATCAACTCTTAGGGGACCAAGCAGTTACTGGGGCGTATTGACAAAAAAAAATCCTTTTTGTGAACTACAAGGACTATAATAATGGAATTTGGTTTGCATTTTTCTTTTGTTGAATTGAAATCCTCTAAGAATGGTTATTTTGGAAAACGACTCTCAACGGGATTACGGGGGGGGGGGGGGGAGGAATAGTAAAAATTTCGTTCCCCCCCCCCTGTTAGATTTAGACTTGAAATTTGGCTTGCATGTTCATTTTCCAGAGTAGAGATCCACCGAAAATTGGTTTTGCGGGAATCCACTTGGTTATAGGGTTACGAAAGCGCAAACATCATCTATACTTCAATTTTAGAAAATACAAATTAGAGAAGTTCTGCCCTTTCTTTTTTATCAAGAGATGACAAGTATATTTTTAATACAATCGAATTCTTAATGCACGACTTAGATATCAACAATTTATATCTATATATATAAAGGAGAAAAGCGACTGACTGACTGACTAATCACGATATCTCCGGAACTATTCAACTTACAGACTTGAAATTTGGTAGACATGTTCCTTTCATAGAGTAGAGATCCGCTAAGAACAGATTTTTGCGAAATTCGAACCTCAAGGGCGTTATGGGGGGTGAGTGGCGTTATAAGTATGTTTCCATTTTAAAACTATTCAACGTGCAATCTTGAAATTGGGTAAGCAGATTCCTTTCATAGAGTAGAGATCCACTACAAATGAGTTTGGTGAAAATCAACCCCCATGTGACATTGCGGGGGCTTAGGGGCGTTATAGATAATTATTTGCATTTTTAAACTATTAGACGCACAGTCTTTAAATTTGATAAATAGATTCCTTTCATAGAGTAGAGATCAGATACAAGATGGTTTTGGGGAAAATAACCCCCAAGTGGCGTTGCGGGGGGGAGTTAAGGGCGTAATAGATAAATTTTTCGTTTTTAAACTACTTGACCAACCTGCTTGAAAATTGGTAGACATGTTTCTTTCATGGAGTAAATATCCACTACAAAATGGTTTTGGGGAAAATGACCCACAAGGGTGTTGCAGGGTTTAAGGGAGATATAAATAATTATTCCGATTTTTAAACTATTAGTTGCACAGTCTTGAAATTTGGTAAGCAGATTCTTCTCATAGAATAGAGATACGCCACAAAATGCGTTTCGTAAAAATAGACCCCCCAAGTGGGGCGTAAGGGGCGTATATTTTCAATACAATCGAATTCTTAATGCAGACTTAAATATCAATAATTATTCATATATATAACCAGCAAAAATTTATAAACGTCATGAAATACCCACGAAGTGGGCGGTAACAGCAGTAATTGATATGTGTGTTGTGTGTGTTATAATTTCTACCGTTAAGCTTTACCGTTTACCGATTATATTCAAAAAAACATTCTTATAACTTTTGACCTTGATTTGAAAATGACAAGGTTTATCTTTTGCTCCATCTTGAAAGTTGATTTCTGCAGAGAGATCGTTCTTAGTGAATCTTTATTCAACAATAGAAACTACCTACCAAATTAATATTTGTGAGTATTACAGTCCAAAAGCGGTATTTTTTTAAAATCTACAACGCCCTCAGCTTTGAAGCGAGTCGCTAAATAGTGATAAATACAATAAAATGCTTTAAAAGAAAAACATATCCACTAGAATATAAACACTTCATTATAGTCTATTTTAATTAATATTTTTTTACTTAATTTACCCGATTATTTTATTTAAGTGTTCTAATTTCTTTTATAACTTTATTTTATTAATCATTTATTTACTGTCACGTACTTAATCGTCTGCTATCACTAACTCCGTTCTTAAAATTGTAATTATTTCTTCAGTATAAAATATGAAATGATTGTTTATTTTAATAAATATTAATATAATTTGAATCTAGTCTCTTATTTTGTGTTTATTCGAATGGAAATTCTTACTTCAAAACAAATTTTAGTTTAAGAACAATGCTTTAGCATCTCTCTCTCTGTATTGGAGAAATAAATTAACAGCAAAACTGGTAAAAGCAGAAGCAAATACATTCCATTACTTAAAATCCTTTCTCATATATATAATATTAAAACGCGCAAATTAATTTAAATCCATTAATATCATGATCTTAAATGTAATCTATACATTAATATAGATCTTAAACACTATTTGTACACACAAAATAATACAATAAATCCCATTTAAGATTAAATCCTGTAAGGATCTCAAACAAATCCATTCAGTTTTATATTGCGGCTGCTAGCAACAAAAGTCTTTTATAAACTACTCCCAGATATTTCTCATACTGGTGGAGATGTGAAGAGCGCGAACAAACATCTAGGCATCTGCAAAGACCTAAGCCTTCTCCCGAAATTCGACCGCAATATATTATAAATTCCGGAGAATCGTATTCACAACGCCCAGTTACAAGATTTTGGAGTGTTTGACATTGAAGGGAGTTACTCGGTGTAGGATAATCAATTGTTGAAGACAGTGCAGTTATTGACCGGTTCAGAGTTTAAGATGCAAGAAACAGTACATTTTTTGAGTGAGGGTTTTTGAAAAATAGTTGTTTTAGTAGTATACTATAGAGATATATTGAAAAGGGGAAGATATGTAGAGATGTAGCCGGTAAGAAGCTTAAGTGTTTTACTAAGGTTGTTTTAGTGCTTTAAATAGGCTCAAGTATAGTATAGGGGGGGGGGCTTTGGATTTGGCGATTTTTATAAAGATATTATGGTGAGATAACGAATTCATTTTGGCTTCCGAATACCTATCGCTAAGTGAAGTATATTGGCGATCAATTTTGGTCGCTAAAAGAAATTAACATCGCCAAACTCCCCCCCCCCGCCTATACTACACTTTAACCCTTTAAATATTTTGGCTGGACTGTCGAATCGGCCACTTATCCCGCCAAATTGATAAGTGCGCCAAATTTGGTAACCCTTTTGATTTTTGTATCAGTGAGTGAGAAGTCGGATCGTGTTGTAATAGGGTTGCTACTCCAAAACACAATATGCAAAAATGCGCCAAATTAGCGATTTTTCAAAATTTGGCGGACCAGTGGCCGATTCGTCAATTTCACCAATATTTTGATAATTTGCGAAGATAGGTAAGGATTAAACTAATAAATTATTTTTTATAGATTTTTGATGTTAGATCTATTGGTTTCAGAAAGAGGATTAGAAGAATTTTAAAATTTCTTATGGTGGTCTTATGGAGTTCTATTTATATGTATTAGTGTTTCAGTTTTAACAAGTGAAATATTTTTGACCCGTTGAATTTCAATGATTGATTATGGTTGAGATAAATTTTTGCCCCGAAAGTAATTCAGTAATGCAGTATTATTTGAGTTAAAAATCACACATGTGTTGTAAAAAAAAATATTTTGTGTATTCGTTTTACTTTATATTTTAATTAAAAATATTATTTTAAATCTTTTTTTTTTCAAACCTTATTCAAAACAACTTGATGCAACTCATAACGAAGGTATAAAAAACAAAATCTAGTTCTTACATAAAAATCTTTTCGTAGTCAAATCACATCTTTTTAACTATTGGTTTTTAGAAATAGATCGAATAATAATTTTTCCGAAATACTCAGTTTATTTTATTGTTATAATGAAATGTGTTATAAATTTAAAAAAAAATCTGAAATACATGTTTATTTGAATAAATATACCAAAGCAACACAAACAAGACACCAGTAATGAATTTTTCATTTGAAATTGTTGGGAAATCATTCGAGAGAATATTTAGCCGATACCTCACTATGCTACCTTCCACATCGCATCATTTATGGTGTATACCAGGGATCGGCAACCTATGGCACGCGTGCCACATGTAGCACACAGTACAGTTCTCAGTGGCACTCAGCATTACTCTACAAGTGTGTCAATTTTTGAGTGGATGGAAGTTGATAAATTTGTAATGTACTTATTTGACAAACATCTTCGGAATTACTGACATTTACAGAATTATGAAAAAATCTGAATTGGAGTCGCACAGCTTACAAAGGGGACTCAGGGAAATGCATACCATGTTTAGATGCTTGATAGGCAGACGTGGCCAGTGGCGATTTGAAAATGGGCTACACCTCTATCTCGTGACCATTTTGGAATATGAAGGAGTTTGCTGTACCACACTTTTTGATTATTCTTTCGGTTGAATTTTGACCAGAAGTGTGTGTTCTCTGTAGTACTTCTCTATGATTCTTTTGGTACTGTAAAAAGGAACTGCATTGTTAGAGGTTTGAAAGATTTTTTCCCCTTCTTCGCCAAGCAGTCAGAATTTTCATTCCCATCTGAAAATCTAAAAGATAGCTCTAAAGATAAATTTACAGCTATTTTGTAAAGAATCGAATGTCATTGCCGGAGAGATTTATTTGCACTCTGCTTTCTACTCTGTTTTTGGTTTTACATATCTAAATAAAAAACAAACTTTCCTCATATGAAAAATATTCGAGTCCGCAAAGAAATTGTTTAACAACTGAATGCTTAAAATCGTGTCCAAATTTGAAAGTCACATATTATTCCCCAGATTTTTGCAATATAAAAGTAGAGTGGTGCAAGCACTAAGGTTTGCATTAAAATCTTATTTAACTATAATGAAGTAACATATTTATATTTTATGTTGTCTATTTCTTACTTTAATAAATATGTTTAAAAATACATAATATATGTACAATTTTAATTTTCTTATTTTTGTTGAAGAAAATAATTACATTTTATGCTGTTTATTTTTTATGTTAAGAAATATCTTTAAATGATGTAAAATTGATCTATAATAAAACTGTAAATATCTATATTATTCATTATTATTCTCTGATTCTGGATGCATTATTACGGAAAATCAAATTATTTAAGAAATGTTCTACTGAGTGGCACACTGAATCCCACAGGTAGATTGGTTTGGCACGCCACAGCTACAGGGTAGTCGACCCCCGTATGTAAACTGCATACTCAGTTCATGCTATAAGTTCTGATACAAAAAAAATTCGAGGTCATCTTCTGTGGCCTCTTGTAGTTAAAGCCTACGGTGGAATTCAGTTCTAGAATCTCAGTGAACTATTAACAAAAATATTCATTGTCCTATTAACCTAGGTAAAATTTAATCACTAATAAATTAATAATTAAGATATGTTTTGATAGCTTTGATTGGTAATTAGGAGTCTTGTTTACTGAATGACTTTTTATTTGATTTAGCATTCTATGAATTAAAAAAAAATCTAATACATTATTTCCTGTATCAAAGGAACGTAATAGATATATAATTTCCTTTCGAATACTCGCATGAATAGTTTCAAGTTCTATCGGCTGCCAATTATTATTCGAATTGCTTCCAATTCGGAATCTTCTATTTAAAGTGAGTAATGAGATAGGGTGGTGAAAACTAAAACTTTTAAAGAGTCGCTTGCATTACAGATCGCTGGGTTTCAATTAAATGAACGGTCTTTTCCTTCTGATTGGTAACGAAATTACCTTCTCCTGGAAGGAAGATGCAAAATGAAAGGAGCTTTCTCTTCACAAAGTTTATTCTTTCTCAGAAAAGCATTCGGAAAAATTAATGAGGGAAAAAAGTTTTGCATAGTAGTTCTAGAAAAATTGAATTAAGTTGTATATATTTTAATTAATCCTTGAAAAATTAAGTTGTCATATTTATTTCTTAACATTAGCTCCCTTAAAATGACGATTCTAATGAATAGAATTAAGAATAATGATAAAAATATCTAAGCCTAAAACTCTTTTGAGTTTTATCTGGCTATTAATCGAAACTAATAAAGAGAGGTAACTAAATTCGGAACTGAAATTTTAAAAAAGCATACAAACGAATATTTTTTAAAAATATTTAGCATCACTTTGAATTAGAATAATCATATACAACAAATTTTTTGAAGAATATTATTGAAATAAAAAATATTTAAATGCAATTCTATTGCAAAAAATGTGAACAAAGAATGCCATATTTTCAAAACATTCTCTCTTTATAGAAAAAGTTCCTATAATAATAATATGTTTGTCTATGTATAGCTAAGACTTCGAAACATTGCCTGAAATATTTTTGTAAAATCCACATTATTTTCAGATTTGCGATCAATTGAAATATAATCGTAGTTTTTTAATAAAATTTTTATACTCTGATGTATTAAAATATAAATGAATCCATTTCTAAATAATATATTTAAAAAAATCCTAGTTCATAATCTATACAGAAGTCTTAGCTGTTAGACCAAATATTATTATTATTGTGCTTTATGACTGTACTTACATTAAAGAAGTCTTGCAAAGCGCGTTTCCTTCGGCAAATATCAACATCTCTAAAAACGGTCAAGACTTTTTCTACATAATATCAATATCTTTAGAGGAAATGTTGAAAATAAATAAGAGCCTTCTTTAATAAAGAGGCTGAGTCATCAAATACAATAATATTCTGATTTATGCAACTCCGACTTGCGCGAATTCTGAGTTACGCGATTTTCAAATCTTGCCAATTTGTCATTTTTTTCTCCATCACTGAAACTTAGG